>VRMD01001481.1:0-16856 GCA_009872375.1 Sminthurides bifidus
ATTGCATGTAAGCCACAGAGAAACCTTACAAGGGCGGTTCTTGCTCCGCACATGTTCTCCTAATTCCAACTTAAGTTGATGAGAAACTTGCGTTGCAGGCTGAAGGTGATAAAAAACTTCTTTGATGCAATTATCGCTTGCAGATCTGCACCCAGTCCCATTACTCATGCTCGTATTCATTGACTGCTTTTGAGCTGCACAGCTGTTACGCTAATCGATGTGCAGGCAGTGCAGCCCTTGAAAGAAGCCTTTAGTGCTATGGACTGAGCTCGATGAAGCATTTTGCTCGGCAATCATGTACGAAACTCGAGCAAATCTTGTTTGAAAGGAGTCAATTAAGCCTGGCTCAGGGGCAGAGGGAATGGGCGTAGTGTCTGGCGTTTGTCTCCGGTAAAAGTCTTTCAGCTTTTTACAGATTGCCGCAACTTGAGTACTTTACCCGTTCTTGAAGCAAAAGTACGTAGTTTGCCATTGGAGCTGGCAAAGAGGCGAGAGGAAAGAGCAAGAAGTAGTTAACTTGTAAAACTAATGCGGATATTTGGCCTGGGTAAGCGTGATCCTTACAAAACAAGTTGAGAAGAAAACTAACAAAATTTAGCTGAAAAAAACTTAAGCTGTGTGGAAGTCGGAAAGTTTTTAAGGGCGGAATAGAGCTAGTGCCGACTCATAAGAAAAGTTTCCGACCATCATGTTTAAAATGAAGAAGCGATTTTGCCAAATGGCAAAAGGTAATAAAAGATAAGAGTCATTACTAGAGCTGAGCGGAGCTCAGCTGGCGGACTAGGCAAGATGAGCATGAGAATGACTGGAGAATGAGTAAACTAACTTCCTTCCCTTGAAACGGCTGGAGGAATGGGGAATCATAAAGGAAAAGAATGGAAAGTTAATGAAGAATAGATGGAGCCAGTAATTGGGAAGGAAGGAGAAAGACTCATCAGAAATGTTATTGTCTATTTCTTGCATAATTTTATTCGAAAATTTCTTCCAAATTCCACCGACCCGGACGTGTCCACGGTGACTGGGTGCTGTTCACAGCTAGGATTTAAATTCAATTGCGAGGGTGCACATCATCTCAAAGTTTTGCTCGCAAACTGAACATCTCATAATATAATGTATCTCGTAGGTTTTTAGTCGAGGAGACGCACCATATGCCGTGAGGAAATCTCAGGCTGGAAAAGTGAGTGCGAGAGGAGCATACGGATGCTGGATTAGATGCATGAAAATGATTATTTTCCGAGTAAAGAAAATTGGGAATGGGGTAGGCGGTACATGTCGTCGTCGTCCTCTTCTTCGTGGAAGCCTTGATAACTAACGCGAGATTACAAGCTGCTGCTTTTCCGCACGCTTGATTACGTATTTACGAGCGACACGGAAATAATCATGATTGCTGTGCTGAGCTCAAATGCGAATACAAATTCGTTTACGTAATGAGCGAATGTTTGTTGTACGATCAGTTCGTAGCAAAGCTCGTAAGCGAGGAGACGGGGAGGATTGGACGAAGCTTGCATGTATGAAAAATCCGATCGGTAATTCCATTTCCTCCTCAACTTCTCGCGGATGTGCACCCAGCATGAATAACAAGGACGTGTAACAAGCATAAGGAGCAGCATCAACAGGACAATAATTTTTTCTTTGATCCTTTTGTTAGGTGTTGTTTGGCTGACGATCAAACTTTTCCCTGTCACACTCCAATGACTGAACCGAGAGAGCACAACTCGTTCAACTTTTAATGCATAAGGTTGCGAACACGAAGCCGCTCACTTCCCTAATTACATCTTCCAATTCAGGTAAATTAGCCCTGCTATGTGTGTGTGCCGCAAAACTTTTCACCTCCCTTATCATTACAACATTCCTTTCCGCAACCCCCTTCTCGCCTTCATGTCTCAGGTATGGATCTCGACTTTAATTACGAACCTAATGAGCAACAGCTCAGCTGATAAAACTTATTTGCGCAACTTCCTGGTCGCTACACACCCGCTGTCGAAAGGCTGGCTTGCCAGCCATTTGTATTGAGCGTTTTCTTCATTTCATTTTTCAAAAAGTTTGAAGCGCTCAGGTGATCAAAGTTTTTTTCACAATTTATCGAATCAGTGCTAATTAATGCCAAGTTAGCAAGCCTCTCGGAGGGGTAAACAACAAAACTGCCCGAGCTTTTACATAATCAAGCCGTTTCTGCACCTTCACGATTTCAGTCACGGACTCGCACTTCCGCACTTCCAATCATGGCAACACCTGTGCCCCCGGCAACGCACTTGGGCTATTTGCCATACTGACAAAAATTAACCTCTACTACGGAATCAGTGAGCGTACGCAAGGGCTAATTACCCTGGAATGTGCGTGCAAAATGGACTCAAGTTCAAGTTCAAGCGTAGCTGTTTCACGAGGTTTTACACTGCGTGCTTCTGTTGACTTCAAGTTGTCATGACAACGTCCCAAAGTTGAGATTTATCAATTCATCCTAAGAGGTCTGACTTACTCACATCGTTACCTTGGAAATCGTTCGCGCTTTTCCTATCTGTGCTGATGGGAACTTGATGATTTTTTCTAACTGGTTATTGATGATAAGCCCTCGTAGGAGAAATTGAATCAAAGGGAGGATGTACGAATTCTCTGGAATTGATTTCATCAATACCAAATTTAGAAGCCGCAGGAAGCTGGAGTCTAGGCATCGTGAACGCCACTTTGTGGATGCGCTCTTCATAAATCACACTTTAGCCCTTAATGGCTAATGGATTGGAAAGAACATGGGAATGAAGACGAATGCGGAGGATGTGTCGGGAAGACGAAGCATCACGAGCACAAATCCTTCTCAAATTGTGCATTCTCAACCTTTATATGCATTTTGCAATTGTTTACAAATCGGCCTACAGGAGTGCAAGTACGCACACGAGTTTGTTCAAACCACAAGAAGGAACCTGGAGCACGGATTTCGTGACATGCCAATACTGCAGTCGAGCTGTAAGACGTTCACGACATCCCTTCACCTCGTGTCTTGACTGCGGCGGCAATTAGAAGGGATATAGTTGAAAATCAGGACCCAGACCTGGAGCTGCAAGCAGGTTTGACTTTATGTGAAAAGCCTTCTTCCAAGCTGTCTGTGAGTGAAGGATGTGCGGGATTAAATAAGGCTTTTAGAGTAAAATTTAAAGAGCATAAATCAAAATGACTTGCTTGCTGGAAGTTAATGGGATTTTAGACAGGAGAGCGAGCCATCCTCCACCACCAGCCAATAAGCCAACCATATTCATCTTGTAAGGGCGAGGTGGCTTAATTCTCCGGCAATCGGTAAATAATAATCTCTCCTAGTCGCAGCACACTTAAGTGAAATATATTGACGGGCTCTGAGCTAAAAGTTCAGTAACAACCGCTCCACATTCCCTGAGTAAAGTGAAATTACAATTGCATCAGCTCGTAACAAGTTCCAGCTAAATGTGGTCGATGCATTGTGATCTTACAACTGGAACTGGAGCTGCAGTTAGCTAGTTTTTGTACCGGGCCATCTTCACCCTTGCACAAGTGCAAGTTTATTTCCCGACTTAAAGTCATGGCAAGCCAGCAAAGGTGATGGCATTATAATAACCATCGGTTTTGGTAATTTATCAAACGAACTATAATTCCAGGTATATGCACAAAACTATCGGCTAGTAAAAATACCTCCGATTGTGTATAGCATGATGAGGATGACTTTGAACAAAGACCGTCTTTATTCTACAGCTATATTGTACCTCTCTCTGGAAAAGAGACGCTGGATGAGAAGATTGCATGCTGCATAAAAGATGCATCGACTGCACTCCGACACAGTTTCCTATTTAATCATACGGAATGGAGGGTTGCACACGGCTGTGACTAATGATAAATGAATGAATGTCAAAGTCATGAGGAAATTTCACAATCAACTCCGTAGGTGAAACAGGGATGGGTTGGTCTCACATTTCGCATATGTAGTTTCTAAGGATGTCGACTATCCAGCTGCAGATGTAACGAATCGGTGCTTATGCAATCGATTTTGTCTGGAAATGATCAGATCAGACTGCACGTCCATCGAAGTCTGCTCCTTCACTGACTGGAAAAAATGATGGTTTGCTTCCTTGCTTCTTCGTCGTAGGCCCAAGTGGGTGACCTGTGCGTGCTATCACATGAAATGACGACTAAAAATAACGTCCGAGCAAATCTGCAGCAGGAGCATCCTGAAGTACACAATGCACAAACCCACGTCGGCAGTGGGACGCGTGCCCACCCTAGAAGAAAAATCCCACCCGTTCCTCTCTCTCTCTCTCTCTTGCTGAAGACAAGTCTCCGGTTTATTCCGGATGATGATAATGCAGCATAAATATTCAAAACATGAGGCTATTATACGAAAGAGATGAAAAAACAGGCCGTTATTGTTTTCTAATGTGATTCCGAATACCGAAATTCAATTAAAGACCATAACAATTTTCCAGCACGTTTTTTGTCCATTTCATATTGCAGCCCCGTCCGAGCAGATCAAAAGGAAAATGTTAAATAAATCCTCGACAGCCACCAGACCAGACCAAGACTGATAAAGCACGCGCTCGGCGAGGAGGATTTACGACTCGGATCTGATTCTCTGATAGAAATCACCACCTGAAGGGGGTAACAGCGTCCCAGGATTTACACTCGGGAGCGCTACTGGAGACCCGAGATAAATTGAACGACGTGGATTAGATCTACACCACGGCCAAACTTTACTCCAGAGTTCCAGTAACCCGTATTCTCTGAAGGAGGAGAAATTCATAATGACGACGACTGCATCCGTATCTCAACTCAAGTGGTTGAATTGCTTCTTTAGCGAAGCAGTTCAGCAGTCATTGCATTCGTTTCATTCGTCATATAAAGTTGAGTTAAGGTTTATCTAACGATAACGGCGGATGAAAGAGACTCAAACACAAGACCAACACCACAAGGTAAGAGACAGAAGGCATCAAGCTAAAGCCCAGCTCGGGTTTAGTTCACCTTCTTTCTTGGACGTATCAGGGTTATTTAATCCCAGCTATTCCGTCGCCGATGGACATGTGAATATGACATTGAGGCGGGAAGGATGCCATGTCGTTTCACGAGCAGCGACTACCGGAATAGCGTATGGCCAAATCCGGAATATTAACATATGATAAGAGCTCCACAAGACGTTATTAAGATGAAAGGCAGCTGCNACCGGAATAGCGTATGGCCAAATCCGGAATATTAACATATGATAAGAGCTCCACAAGACGTTATTAAGATGAAAGGCAGCTGCAGGTGAGGGAGGAGAATCGTTTCACAAAATCACAACTTTGCCATCCTACAAGCCATATCCAGTAGTGAGCGACGTGATGGCGGGATAAGGAAGGATGAGCGGCAGGCCGGGGAATCTATTCTGCCTTCTTGAATCAAATCCAAGCTCGTTGTAAGAAAGAAGCTTAAGATTGGCTGATAAAGACGGCCAAAATGACATCCGCCGTCCATTACGCCATGGACTGAGGATAAAATAATGAAGATAATAATAATACCACGAGTGTTTTCAATGCAGTCCTCCAGAGATCGGTGACGAATATAAAGTAGATATTTACTCAAAGGATTCATTCCATTTATAGACGTTCCAAACATCCCCCTATGCAAATCACACTTCTCACAAAGAACCGTTCCTCCTTCACCCTACTACACTGTCTCTTGGGACGCGGCCAAGATGCAAAAAGTCGAGTGCAAAAGAAGGTGGTCGCATCCACATGCATTCCGGAAGTAATTCAGCCCCTGCACTCACGTCCCGGCACTTGCTCTCTTGGATTCTCGAATTCCGAATATTTAGAACTGCATGACCTGACTTGACGAGCTTGGAAACGGTACATTTAGTTTTGCAATTCGCTTCAGCTGCGGTTTGCCGACGTCGGCATCTCTGCAACTTTCCCAGACCTGCATCCATCCAGCTAGACGGAGAGTAGCTCTTTACGACACTTTCAGTGGGAATTGGAGGATCAGCTGTAAAAGCTGCATAAATTTCCTCTTGAATCCGCACCACTTGCTCACGCCAGAACTAAATAGAATTGGCTGGATTTCTCTGCGGTTCGCTTCGAAAAAACAAAGTGGCTTAGCTCTTCCACCATTCGATCTGCATAAATGTGGGAAAGCTGTGGTAAATAGTCCACTTTTACAGACTTTTCCATCCCTTCCCGTTTTCCTCCTCAGGCTTTCTCCGTTCTGGTACAAGTGGAATGAAATGATGCAGTTCATTCTGAGGCGTTTGATTATGCACAGATTCTCAGGGAAGAGAGAGAGAGAAGGAGAGTTTGAGGAAATCTTTCAAGATTACTCCTCTTCGCTCACATTACAATTTACAATCTCTTTTTCATTTCTGCCCAAATCGTGTCATCTGGTTTCATACTTGAGAGGAAGAACAACACCGCCTTCACAACTCAGATCTAAATGGTTATCTCATGCATGCACCAGAGAGTAATGTTAAATTCGTAGGATTTGAACGGCTGGACAGCTGCCACTGGAACCGAATCAGGCTCAAGTGGTCATTGCACGAAGCTGTTGGAGCTTTTAGCTGACTGGCTGAACTAGGCGAAGATTGGGAGTTTCATAAACAGAATCTCGTTTTCTGCTACCTTCAGGACTGCGAGCTGAAAGGGAAACGACCGAAATTGTGAAAACGCATGCAAAAATCTGCGTAAAGTCTACTTTTTTCGTTTCTTCTTGAGACGAGAGTGCTGTCCATGAAAAGTGATGTGCGATCATATTTGAATAGCCAAGCTTGTAGAAGTATACCAACCAAGTTTTCTTATTTACAGAGATCTCCACAAGGGCAAGTCACTGACATTTAAACCCTGCGGATGGATTCAAACGTGACAAATAGAATGAAAAAATCTTTAGATGATCTGTGAACTTGAACGGAGAAAGAACTAATTTTTTTAATTACAGGGTAATTTTATGCGATCATAAGTTAAATTGTCGCAACACACAACTGATAAATTGATACTGATAACCTTGTGATAGTGCGTTTAAAAAGTATGGGCGATTGAACCAGTGTAGTTGGATGCATCATTTCATTCCATAAATGAGGCCGAGCTGCAGCAGGAGCAACGCATGAGTGTATGATTAAATTACAGCGATAAATTTGAATTGAATCCTTGAATGCTGACAAAGTGTATGATTCCAATTCTAAGACGTGCACTTTATCTACCACAGCTTTCAGGACTTGTGTAAACATATCCTCCTCTTGAAATATTATCCCATAAAAGTTATCTTTGTCACTTTCATTTGGAGCATTGTCTATGTACATGCGCACATATCATCTCTCCTTACAAGCCAGCCTACCCCGAGCAAAGAATCAATTAAAGAGCCAAGTATGCTCCGTACAGAACAATCACCAAGGTAGCAATCAGGGCGCAAAAAACTTGTAAGATGAACCAAGACTCTTCATTTCCTTTCTGAGCATAAATTGAAGCTGAATCAGTGAACATAATTCAGGAGGGGTGCATGAAACAGGTGACAGGGCTGGCCTCGTTTGGAACACATGTTGAAATCTTTAAAATACACCAAGGAAAGGACACGCTTTAAGCACGTTCGAATCCACTGCGTAGTCTGTACAAGGAAGGGTGTAAGATTGCTTAGGATTATCAGACACGATAAAGCTCAAGTTCCTCACACGTTCCAAATAGGTAGCATAAATAAATTATAATTTAAAGCTCCCTTTTCCGGCTGAATTTACGCAGAGAATGGAAGAGAGGCTCCCTCCTCCAGTAGCTTAGGATTATCAGACACGATAAAGCTCAAGTTCCTCACACGTTCCAAATAGGTAGCATAAATAAATTATAATTTAAAGCTCCCTTTTCCGGCTGAATTTACGCAGAGAATGGAAGATAGGCTCCCTCCTCCAGTAATTACAGGCAGTCCCCGTACACTGTTTAGCTGCTTAAAATCAAATAGTGAGACGACAACGGGAGTACTAAGCGGGTGTATGGACTGTGCCTCAGGCTACGAAACTCGATTTAAATTAGCTTTTTACAAATCAAAAGGGTCCGGTCTGGAAAGGGTAACAATGTAACTCGTAACACCGGAGCGGGTTGGGCTGGGATACGGGCGAGTCCGAGATTCCCAAACGGTGCGTTAGCACAAGGAGCGAACAATTGCCACTGCACACATGAGGCCGTTTATCAAATGAACGACTGGAGCAAAGCTGTTGAGCAATTCCACCCCGATTGTCGCTAACGTTTCTCCCGGCTCCAGTTTCCTCGGCACTTAACGTCCAGCAACTTAATTGTGTGCAAGTGTTGGCAATAGTGAATGCAAATTCTCCAGGACGTTAATTCACTGGAAAATGGTTCAAGTGCTGCTGCTCCTCAAGTGTTAATTCCCTGGCAATAGTAAGCTGTGAAGTAAATTGCTGCGGCGAGGAGGAGGCTGGATGCAGGTTATTGATAAAATAATCCGTACTCGCGTCTGCCTTGATTTCACCACATGCCACCAATATGTTATTTGGAGACAAGTTCAATTGTAGCCCACAGCAGCAATCTAATTTCCGCCACGGCTACAATCAACAAACACCCCATTGTGATTCTGTTTCCCTGCTTGTAATCGCACTAAATTAATTACAACCATTGGCGCTTGTACGCAGCCGAGTCTCAGAAAGCTTTTATTGAAGTGTAACGCATAAGTTTCAACCCTCAACCTGAATGTGGACGGTGTGGAATCCTGCACAACTCACTACTTACTACATAATCCATGGCTAAGCCAGCTACCACACGAAAGTTGACTTACTACAGCAGCTTTCCTCAACAAATCTTCCTGCATCGACAAGCAGGTTCTAGTTCCATAATCCCGTACTTTGGTGGAGAAACTGCAGCAGCAAAAGCGTCCCTCCCTCCCTGTCCTGCACACCATTAATTGCAGAGCTTGTACTGGAGATTTAATCTGATTCAATTATTTCAAAGTTGCAGGCAGTGTATAACAATTCGGCAGGAGGCTGAAAGGAAATAGGAGCTCTCGAATCCACTACGTGTTCCTCATTAGCGTCATTACAGCACTGCCCTGTGCTTCAGATCCGTGGCATGCAATCAGGACTGAAGAACACTTGAAACTCGTTGTAGGTCCAGTAGATATGTCCGAACAAAAGCAACGTTCTACTGCACTTGTGGCTTCGAACGTAACGTCAGTCCTTAAGCATACATTACATATTGGAGAAGCTGCTGCAGAGCAATATCTAATGGCTTTTGCTTCACATGATATGATCAAGGGTCAAGTTATGTAGTTCCCATGCCTATAATAATTTGAGATCAATGGTCAATTTGCGAGGGAGCAAGCTGCTTCGCTCTCGTACTTGTCCACGAGCCTGATGCCGTGGCAAAATCAAGTGTTCTAATGGAGTTCATGTAGGTAACACCCTTGAATAGGAAAAAGGAAAGCTGGCTAATTTCCACTAACCGATTCTCTTGTAAATTAACACGTAATTACGGCCGATCGTCCACTCACCCTCGCATCAGATGCGGCAACATGGCCAATGCTCACAGATTTGTGCATATTTGTCGGCAGAAATCCGTAATTACAATTCGAATATAGGGAAAGGATGCCGGAGGCAGGCGGCTAGTCCTGACATGTGAATGGTGCAAAAGGCTTTCTCCCTCTTGCAATTTGGAGTACAACGCCAAGATTTCCGAGCATTGTCATTAGCAAAGTCGGAACAATAAAAGAGAATGGAGCAGATGCCGTTATTCTTGTTTGCAGAATGACAAGTAGTGCTGAGAGGGTTGAGTCGGAGAAAAAAAGAAAACTTTTTGCTCCACAGCATATAGCCGTTCAGGGGGAAGATTGAGAGCGTATCGTTGCCAAAATTGGTAGTTACAACCCAAATGGATTCATGGCACAATTTCAAGTTGCAAATTCACAAGGAGCCATTGTAACGGTCCACAGATTTTGTAATAAGTACAGTAATGGATAACGGGGAAATGGATTACAAGTCGCTTCAGCCAATATTTCCATGAGCCTTTAATGACGGCAATGGTGCAATTCCTACAACCTCTTCTGTCTACTTAATTACGGATGGGAATGAAATCTTGTTCAGTTCTCATGGAGATGGGTACATTTGGCCTGTTCGAAACCTCTCTTTTAAGAAGTTCCAGGCACTGGAAGGATTGCAGACATGATAATTTAGACACTTTTGCCAGCTGTAATTCAGAGGAAGAGACTGGCGAGGTTGGTTCAAAGTTTCGAAAGAGAAAGGCTACAATTGTGGAAGACTTGAATCGGAATGAAAAGGGAAGAAGGAGGTTAGTTGTAAATGATACGGGCGAAAGAGGAGAATAGGAGTGTTCCACCGTTGGTTATTACGATTATTACCATGATTATGCTTCCGAACTGGTGTTATTCAAGGTCTTGGCTGAACTAAATGCATGTAAAGTATCGCGGAGCATCTTTTCCCTCTCCGAGTAAACTCCTGGCATCATCATCATCATTAAACTCATTCGCCGTGAAGCTCGGAGCGAATTGAAGACAAGTAGGAAAAACTCCCATGTCTTCCAACTCTGTTCTCTTTTGAACAAACCGATACGGCCAGCTCCTATTTTCAGCAATTCTTTCCCTTGCACAATCATCGTCGTCCTGCTAAACTAGCCTGGTAAGAGACAGCTTGGCTGAGACGAAGGGATGGAGCTGCAATAATGAAACCAAGTGCATACTACTAATAATAAGCGGAGTTAAAGAGCTGAAACGGTTTTTCTCTAGTTACTATCCAGCGAGCCGGATCCATCCCCAGTTAGACAAGACGGAAGAGAGGTAGATTGCAGAGCCGGTAAAATTCCCCCTACCTTGTTGGAAACTTAAGACGACTATCGAGTGATCCCCTCCGCTAGGGCTGTGTTCTATCAGCAGATCAAGGTTTACCAGGCAAATGTAAAATAAACACGGCATGCTCTTCCCAGCTGTGAGTGCATGAATGCAAGGGTGCAAGGATTAATGCATGCTGGCTTTTACTTCCTCTTGTTGGGATAGGTAGATGCGTTTTTTCCCTTCCCCTATCCGTTCCTCTACCCGTGCTTTCTCTCCCGCTCCTTTTCAACCCCAGGAAGCCAGGGAGAAAGCCAGTCCGGAGTTTCCCGTCCACCTCGTACACAACTGCTCCCTTGTTCTATCCCTGGCATTGACTCTGCCACTGCCATACTCGCTCCTCTTGTTATGGGACGGAGTCAATCTTTTGTAAGAAAAACGCACGGGGTTAAAACGTGGAAAACTTTTAACATTGTTAGTTAATAAGGGAAAAGTGGCTGACACAAAAAGTATGGCTTTCCACCTTATCTCCTCCAGCCTTGTCTTTTCCGCCCATAAACCTAAAGGGTGAAAAGCATGGCGTCGCTGTGAGCACGGGAAGCCAAGCCACGTACACAAGCTGAGAGTTTTACAAGATTTACTAGCGTTTGCATTGATGGCAGAGCGAGGATATTTTCATCCCCACACTCTTTTAATACTATTAGTATTCAGTGGTTTTAGCCAATGTTGAGTTACGGAGCTGGGAAAGAAGAGGAGAGGAAATCTGAGCCGACAAGCCTGCCGCGTATATCTGGGTGAAAGCAAATCTTTTGTCAACTAGTAAATACAATACGGACGGAGAAATCTCGGAGGAATTCTCCTCATGGTCTTATGCCACCCTGAAAATCCAGATCGATTTGGGGGAAGGAGTACGCGAGAATCGTTCGAAGCAGCTTCCAACCTGCAGATTGTAAAAATATGCATAGGTCTATTTTCTTCTCCCGTTTCATCATGTGCTATTATATTAAGGCATTTATATTTTTCCCCCGAAAATCTTCTTGAGAAAAACTTGAGCTTCGTGGGGAAGTGTTCATGGGGAGAAATCTTTCTTAAGGAGCTTTTACAGAAGGGACGCCACATTCTGTCACACAGGAGGCAATCCTCTCAGTCTCCTCTCCTCATCCCATTCAACATCGTCCCATAGCTCTTAAATAAGAAATGCTCTCGGTGCAACACATCATCTTTACGCAAAACCAGTCTTCTTTCCAAATCCCAGCTGATGCTAAACCCCTTTGTTTTACAGTAGACGGCATTGAGGCACAAGAAAGTCGTCGGAAACCTAGTCGTAATAGCAAGGCCAACATGGATATAAGCAACAATCATCTTTGTGAAGCACGCCAATAAATTTCACCCATTAAGTCACACTGAATGAGGACCAGCATGGTATGAGGAAGTGCAATGGTAGTAGCTCCTTTGTAAACTGCATTCGTAATTGGGTTGCCCAAGTTGCACTTGAGCCAGATCCTTTCGAGAGGTAAGCAGATGGTGCTTTAGTGAAAATCCAGTCTGTCGTGGCATTATCAAAAGTGAACGCATCTTCAGTCCGAACCAACTTCAAGAGAAGAGTTCAGATTTTCTTAGCGGTCTCCTCGACTTAATGTCATGTCACGAACGGACGGTCACGACAAGAATCACCTTCAACAATGAGCCACAAACAAGAAACCTGGAGTGAAGGGATCTTCGTACAAGTCATTTGTCGACAAGAAGAACATACTTCTCGGCAAGCTTATCTTTGTACGATTACGCTATGTTACAAATTGTTTAAATGCCCATTCCCTGGCTCATTTACTTAAGAGCTGGTCATAGTTAATTCCAGATTGGGGGAGCTGGTGCTTACGTCCCTTTGAACATGTGTACTTTGATGAAGGACAAGGAGTCTGACGATACAGTTGTACTAAAAAAAGGTTGACGACAATACAGTGCCTGTGAACAGTTTCCAAGGCATCAAGTCCTACACCTGATTTTCCCTCTTAGTGTCGACTTAATCTCTTGCTCGACAAGAAATAAGCTTGGAGTAAAAAAGGTAAAATCTCATCGGACGGAATCGTTGATCAGAATATCAATTCGGGTAATTTCCAGCTCAACTCCGAACGGATTGAATTCTATGTCGCGGCCTTGCTCTTACGCCTTATTTCTTCACAGTATCATAAGAATTGAAACACTACACTGGAGATTTTTGACTAACGTACCACCTCTATGCCAATGCCAATACTGGCTAAACTATGAAAGAGATTGCCCTTACCTTTGGAGCGTGAAAGCACCAGGTGAATATTAAGCAGCAGGTCTAATGGGAAACTAATGATATAGTTTGATTCAGAAAATTAAATGGGAACGGAATAAAATTTCATGCTAATGGACTGCGTCACAATTCAGTGCAGACGCCTTTCGCCTCACATGCAAATGTAGAGTAGAAGAGCACAACGCTTCCAAGGAGGAAGATGGGGAACAACACCAACCTTGTAAATGAAAATGAAGCACTTGCACTTGCACAACTGCATGTCGTTCAAACTGCATGCTGGGAATGGGTTCTTACCGTAATTGTTTCGAAAGTAACATGGCGATTTGCATCGTGTTCTTTAGTGAAAGTGTTAATTTGCACCTTACAAACGTTCAACATCTAAAAGAGTTGTGGAGTAACGACCAAGGAAATTTTTTGAAGCAATCGCTCTTGTGCAAGCCCCAAAATTAAATCTTGGCCTGAGAAAACTCTAGTCTTCATTCCATCCAGGATCGTGCATTCATTTAGGAGGGGATGCATTCAACCTCACAATGGATACGTTTCGAGGTGTCAGAGCATCAAAGGAAGGAAATTCGTTTCGCTGCAAGCTCACTTCACAGCATGGATGATGTGATTCTGAAGCGAGAGGAAAGGCATTACTGATGCATTTCTTCCCAGAACCGCAACCCTCGAATTGAGAGAATGCACTTGTTCTGCACCATGCATGCATGCAGAAGGCACATATTCCGAGAAGAATGGCAAGACAGCATCAGTAATGAAGATGACAAGAACAAATTTTTACAAGTTTGAATAATGGAGCGTCCCCCATTTTGAACAATCACTACTTTGCAGAAGCTCTGTTTTTACTCTGGGGTTCAAATCGGAACATGAATCATGCTGATCCGGAGCGTCTTCAAGTCTCTGGATCTGACACTTTTCTCACGTTTGTTCTCCGGCTGGAAAAAATAAAAAACCTGGGGGAAGGAGCATGACATAACGTTTCCTCAAGATGTGAACTCCTCTCCCACATGTTTCCGTTTCATGCCTCCATGAACAATGTCCCCGAACTTGTTTAACCCTTCAGTATGACATCATGGGAGCTATTTTGCAACTTTCTGCACCGTCGCTTCCGATCACGTTCTCTGCATTTGCAGTCATCCAGCACGTTATCTCTCTCAAGCGAATTTTTTGCACGTCTGCAGCCTGGCAAACTGTGAAGCATGTCTTATTAGCACCAAAACCGTTCTTTGTCATTGCCAGCTTTGGACAGTAGCGTGGCCAGGGGACATGATGACAAGATGGGGTTTTCTGCTTATGGATCCACGGAGCTTCTGGATCTGCAACAGGAGTGCCGTTACATGATCTCAAATGCCAGGCACGTCCGCACGTTCATAACAGCATAACGGACCTAACAGGTGTCAGTAAGAGTTGCGAGTTTAAAGACTTGGGAGCTCATGTTCTGTCATAAATTCAAGTTGGATTTTGACCGTGTTTAAACCATATCGAGCGTAGGAAAAAGAAAATGTGACGTGAGTCGGGATAAATAACTCCCGAGGTACTTTTGGATGGCAGCGCACTATGATCCAGCCATATGCTGAAGGAAAGTCATCAGCAATTTAAGAATTCCGGATAAAAGGTCCAAAGAAGAGAAAGGCAGTTAAGTTACAACGGTGAGAGGAATTTCATTCAGCGGGTGTAGATTTTACATGAGGGTCTGATCTGTCGATGGGGAGATTCATTATGACTAATAAATTTGAATGGTGTCACAAGCCGTAGATTTGATATGGGAGGGCTGAATTGTCAAGTTGAGGGGGAGATGAGAGTGTGACAGACATAAAAATTTAGAGATTTTCTTATAGACGTGAGCATAAAAGATGTGTGTGGTTTCCTTTGACGGGATAAATTTAATGGAACCCCAGTGCAGAGAGGTGAGGACGATTGAATCAAGAATGGAATCAAGAGTGAACAATGTATGTGAGATGACGGGAGCCCTTAAAATATTAGGGGTGAAAAGTATGTTGCCATATCCATCCGGTGTATGCATCCCGGCGGAAGAAGATTTGATGGGCAGCCCGAGTCGTGTAGGAGTTGATATCAACTTCATCCACGCCGGAGAAAGCAAGTGCACTCCATCCTGTCATGCATCTTTGGCTCGAACATGGGCTCGTGATAAAAAGGCTTATAAAAGGTTGTGTAAAATTGTGCAAGGTTGAGCTGTGAAGCACTTTGTGAAAGTCGGCATGTTTACTAGTCTACAGATAATTAGATCAGCTTTCCCTCCTTCGTCTTCCTTTCATTAGTTTTCCCTCGTAAAATATTTTCCCCTCGATTGAATCAAAGAATTTCAATTTTCAAACTTAAAAGAAGACCAAATGAAGTTAGACACAGAAGAGGGAGTCTGCCATACCAGGGAGAGGATTCTCTCAGTCCATGCTGTATGGCAACCATAAAGTACATGGCCTTAAGAGTGTCAATGAGACTACATACATAGTAACTTTTCATCTCCCGACTTCTAAAAACTTGCTTTATTATTCAAGTGTGGAATTGATTTGATTCTTGTAATAGAATCAGAAGGAGATTCGACTGCTGAATTGGAGCGTTAGGAAACATTCCCTTCCCTTAATTTCGCTTCTTTTAGTGGAGCATCTCAAAGCAATAAACACAAGTTTCTTATCAGAGCGCACAAGAAAGAGAGAGAGAGAGAGAGAGAGAGAGGAAATTACATTTCTTATCCGAAACAAAACTAATTGCTAAAAATTTAGGCCAAATATTATTAGGTGTTAACACTTCGTCAAGCTGATTTGGTTTTGTTGGAGTAAGCACGTACATATAAACAGAGAGCAACATTCCTTTGTTTCAGCGAAAGGAACGCACCATCAGCATCAGCCATCTCAACAATCAAAGAAATGAATCAAATAATCTTCTTCACGTCTTTGTCGATAACTCTGAAATCATTCTCACCTGCTCTTACCTAGTCACCGCTAATCTGACAATGAGTAATCAGAAAGCAGCATTGTTGCTGCTTCCTCCGACTCGTATGCAATCACCATAAACAATTACTGAGTAAATATTCGCCTCTGTTGCTCTAGTTTGATGGTGTGAAAATACCGTTTGCTTTTTATCATCGCCATGAGATCGTAAAAGAAATGAGGTTTACAATGATCGAATGATATTTTCTGGAGTTTCTCTTTTACTCCTAAGCTCTTTTAAATGTGTCTCCATATAAATATTTGCTCACTAGGCGGTTCGGCTCGTCACAAAAACAAACAAGTTTGTAGCCGCAAGCAAACTTTGCATACCATTGACTGCACCATTGTTGTGAGATTGTGAGCATTTGAAATCCTAGTGAGAGGGAGTGGTTTGCAAATTCTAAAGCTCCTAGCGGTTTTGCAAAAGTTTGTCGAATCTTCTACCTTAAAGTCAACACGGATTATGCAGCTGGACGATGCAATAAAAAATGACATCGGCTGATACAATTGCTGCATTTCCTATAACTAGTTCAAAGTTGACCTTTAGTCTCTTGATTACTCTGTTGAAATTAGTGACTTGGCCAGATTCAGCACTTCGATTCTTATTGTATGGATTCTTTCGTAAAGGATTTTGACAAAATTAAGGCGCAACCAGGATTAGGTATCTTAAATAGTTGTGTTTCACGAATCTATGGCCCTATTACAGGAAAGGTCTTATGACCTGCAGTGCACAACTAGCGGTACAGATTATGTCTGCTATAAGTTCATAAAACCCCGCTCACCTCTCGACCAGTCACGTCGGCAGCAAGTTATTTCATTATTAGGAAGCCATTCTTCACGAATGAGATAAAATCAAAAGCGAAATCAGATCACAG
>VRMD01001482.1:0-16855 GCA_009872375.1 Sminthurides bifidus
GAGCATTGGATCAACATCAGACCGGGTACCGAATCTCTTGAGTTGGATAACAAGGAAACAGATGCGAAAGTAATTATGCAACACGTGTAAAATCTAAAGCCAGTACGTTCCTTTCCGCAGTTGGAAATTGGATCTTTCGCTATTGAAAACTATGGGGGAAAATCCACAAAACGAGGAAAATCTTAAAAACAAGGCGAAGTATCTCAAGTATTTTAACTTCAAAATTTTGTCAGTTCTGGTGGGAAAAATTGTGAGTAGTACTGAAGCTCCTGCTCCTTTCATGCCAAGGAAATTCATTTTGCTCCCTACGTTATTGGAATTTTGAGTTTTACTTTTCCATAATAGTTCCTTCATTTTAGTCACTTATTTTTATAATTCAAACAATCAAAAGTAGTCTAGTAGCAAGATCGGAATCAATGTAAGCTGTTGAATAAACTAAATAATGACAATGACTAAAATAATTGTGCATCTATAATACGAGATATAAGGCTATGCCACGTCGTTGGAGCAAGAGCCGTTTTCGTTTAACCGCATTGTGGAGAGTTGGCTTTCAGAGAGAAGTTTGGTGTTTTGGTATTAAAATCGATAAATGAGCAAAGACTTGTAGTAGTCTGCCACTCTTTCCCTGGTCACTTCCATTGTTCGCGACTTTCAATGATTCAGCAGGCTTAAAAGCGTTAGGACAAACAGTATTTTGACCTTGCCTTTACCTTATTAAATTAAAGCACATGAACTGAAAGTGCAGAATAATGATATAGGTACCTCGGTTTATTTCACCTACAAATACTAGACGGTCCACATTACATGGTACAATAACACCTTTTAAGCAGCTAGGATAGAATTTCGATATAATTACTAGTAGACATTAAAAATGACATTAAATTTACTTCATCAGCATGGCAATGACGATATTTAGAGCCAAGGTACCTAACGTGAAAGACAGTGGGTTTCACCTTCACCACATACTTTCGTGAGGGCAAGCTAAAGCAAACAACTCTCACGTTCACAAAGAATTCGTACCCTAGTCTTTGTACTAAGCTTTATCACGGAGTAACATGCAACAATTTGAATAGCAGGAAAGCCTCATGATAACTAAGCTCTCTCTGTCTTCAAGTTAAGAAAGCTCCGGTGTAAAATTTCTACCACGCCATAACATTCACATTCCTTTAAGGCATCAAGAAACTTATGGCAAACAACCCATCTAGGATCATTCTTCAAGCACTCAATTAATTTGTCCTTTTGCTCCAAAGGTCCAATGTTACTTCGGAGCTGTTTAAATGGTTCATCGGGATCAAACTCAATGAGATGGCAGTAAAAACGTCAAAGTGTACGTAACTTAGCCTGCCGCGAAATTTCTTTCTCCGTGATCCAGTGAGTAACATTTTCTTAAAATTCGTTTGAAGTTTGTTTGAGGTTACAGAAGGACCTATACAACTTCAAATTGATAAATTGGGAAGTTACCGGAGAAAAAATGTCACGTCAAGCTAACTTACATGTCCTTTCTTCAAAAACTAAAATACTTATGCACTCCAGGTACTTACAATTGCTGCTGCAGCGTGATCTGTGAGCACTTTCCGTTCACCTATGCCTCGCAGTAATTCTCGGACAATAGGAGTTACATTAGCGTCAGGTAAAGAGCGGCAAATCGCATTATGAGAGTCTGCCAAGACGTGTCCGAAACTGAAAGGTCGAGTAAGTGAACAGTTATTGCCGAAATAACTTTTTATTTCTTCTATTTTCTCATCAACAGTACCCGTCCTGATAGGCGGTTTATCCTGGAAGTAAGAAACAGAATGTTTTAAAAAAAACAGTGTGATTTTCATGCTTTTTATATTTTAGTCCTGTCAACAAGTTATTACGCTCGTTTTGATGATTGTAACATTTCCGAAAAAAACCGAGTTATTCAAATTAAACTCTAGAGGATCCATATTTTCGACAATTTCGGTGTTAGAAAACGAATCGAGATGATTTGGTTGCCTCTGAAAACAATTAGTCTTAGCTACAATGATATTAATGTGGTCATTTCCTAAATAGTCTCAAGTAAAACTAGCTCCTTTCACATAAATCCAATTGTTAGCAGAACTCACTCCATTTGAGCGCAACTTACTTTGCTTATTCACTGTGCTGGAAAATCCTAAGGTCAATCTGTTTTCAGATGAAATTTTTCAACGGCATGTAGGAAGTCTACCTGAGAATCTGAGAAGAAATTATTTTGCAGTAATTTGCAAATAACAGGCTGTGACTTTAGCTTATAGGTCCTGTTTCATATAATAGGTATTGCGTACCTCAACTGAAACATCGCAGGAGCTTTCAATTTGTGCTCGCTTGCAAGCGCTCCAAAGACAATGACAGAATTCATGGGACTCTCCAGTTTATTTCAATCTCCTCAACAGTACAAGTCTGGCGGAAGCGACAAGATTCAAGTTAGCTTGGACAACCATGGCCGTTGAAACAGTGATAACAGAGCGTCGCACAATTATATGTACAGACATTGTATTGTACGGAATATTCAGGCATGTCCGTTGCAATTGAGAATGATATCGAAATCGAGATAAGATCGAACGAATCATCATATGAGTCACCTTTAATCTGAGCGCAGCCTGAAACTGAGGCTTTTAAAACTGTAGCATAATTATACCTTTCCATCATGTGCCATAAAAAATTAATACCGTTAATTGCAATCAGTTTCAATAATTAACATTATTGTTACATACTATGTGTACACATTTGTCCCACGGCCATAGCAACGTTTGTGTTTTCACTTGAGTCTTAAATAGCTGTCGTACAAGATTTCCAACACACTGAAGCATTCCGCTGCCTCTAAGGCATCAAGAAAACGTTCGCACACGACGATTCTCGGATCTTTCTTTAAGTATTCAACTAATTTGTCCTTTTGCTGTGACGGCGTAAGGTTGACATGAAGCTGGAAAGGTCATTCCTCAAAATTAATGCATTATCTTCAGGATGCAGGAAAAAGGATAGAGGTATGTACTTACGATCGCTTCAGCAGCGTCATCATTCAAAATCTTCGTGTCTCCGAAACCCCTGTGCAATTCTCTAACTACAGTCATCAATTTTGCGTCTGGAAAAGTGCGACAGATCCCATTTTGCGATTCCTGAAGCAAGCGAGGGAAGCTGCGCGACGTAGTTGACCCATTCGATTCCTGACGGGCAAAGCTGGAGAAATGAGTTTTCATTTCCCGTACTTTCACCGCTGCAGTGAGGGTACGATTAGCGTTACCGTTCATTGCAGAATCGTTGTCGTTGTGACAGGGGCTACGGGGATGGTCCTTGGAAGAGAAAGAGTGAGTATGTTAATTACATGGGTTATTATGACTCTTGCTGGATTCAACAATGACTTAATAATACGGGAATAATTGGCCTATCCGCTTGAGTCTTCATGTTATTGGTATTGACGACTGAAAAGGAGCCATTAATAACTGTGTTTCAACCAAAATATGCACCGTGTTGATTCATCTTTGTCGGTTTTAGAGTCTCGAGGGTTTTGGAGCACGAAGCTTAGTGTATTGAACGATTATATCTTGACCCGGGCATAAGCAAAGTAAATTAATCGCAAAATCAGCGAAAGGCGATAATAACTTACTCCACCAGACAACGCTTTTGCCTATAGAAAATAATTTTTCGGATTTTCTAAAACTGTAACTTACCCGAACTGCTAGGAGCAGATGGTATTCTGGTTCACAAAATGAGCGATGATGAACATGAAATCAGCACTCTTTCATGAATGAGCACAAATTCAATTGACTATAGCTGCGCTCGCTCAGTTGGATTTCCTGTAGTTCAACTCAATCTGCGTTGATGATGGTACTTCTCGAATATCGCAGAAGATTAAGCTGAATTGTGATAATTGTATCTCCAGTATGAGGTTAGTTCAACATTCCCCTTATCAAGCTATACTCCCGTGTAAAAATGCTCCGGATCATTGCAACAAACAGTACTTTGTAAGCATCATTGCGTTTATCTTTAACATGATACTTGTTTTTATAATATGAGTTATAATTATCAGAGGCTGGAGCTAAATCTGGGCGCTCGGCTGTAAACTTTACCTGCAGATTTCGATTAATGGCAACGCCTTGTTCGAATGCATCCTAGTATAATTGCGAGGTTTATGAATATGGACGTTATACATAAAAGAATGCTCACAAACTTTGTGTCTCATCGAATTTAGTCAGACACCCAGAATAAGTCACCTGGACTGAATCAAGGAAGGGCTTTACTACACGAATACGAATCTAGAGATTTAAATGAAACAACTGCGTCGCTAGAGCAGGAGTCTCTAGCAATCTGAACCATTCACAAATGCCAGCAAATCTGAAACCTGCTGTTATCATTAACCATTTAGTGCCTCGGTGTAATGGCACACTAAAACCATGGTTGACCAGGTTATCAGTCATATTTAGAAGAGATTGCAGATGGGTTCGTAGAAAGCTGAAGTATATGCCGTTTAAAATAACGCATCGCTTCGTAAATGATTAATTCAATTAATCCATTAAAAAACATTAACCTTTCACTCGTAATCTTTTAGTAAAACTTTCATTAGACAAAATGCGTTAACTCTCTTCAAACATTAGCAGAATTCCTAAACGCAGCGGTGGTACTCAGGTACAAATTAATCTTTACTTGAATGCTCAGAAGCTTCCGCCCAAATCGTAGAGGGCGCCACTGTCTCAGTACCTTGAAGTTGCCTACGCACCGTGGCAACCCGCGGAATCCTATTGGCATGGAGGTTGTAGCCTGCGTCATACGCGGCCGAAACCAAATTTTCTTATTGATTAGAAATTGAACCGCCTTTGCCTTGTCAAACACACGGGCACATGACTGATAAAATTGAATTTGGAATGACGCATTCATGAGGAAGGACAGGAGAAAAATGGCGAAAATAACAGGCATGTCTCCCGCCACCGTTGCGAAATGTATCAGAGTATAGCTCAAAAAGACGACACCGGTGAGCAATACTAATTTGTGTCCCTCCCACACTATAGGCGACTCCATCTCTTTCATCATCTGCGTCAGAATGCTGTAGCTTGCGAATTTGGTGAAATGACTTGAATATTCCACAGGATCAAGGTCCGGCTTCTTCAATTCTGGTCTGGAAATTCAAAAAATTGACCATTTGCATCAAAATTATTTGGTTTCTTGCAATAAACGTGAATTACATTCAACTGAAGCAGCCTCAGATTCCGTTCTATGATCTCATGGTTTCAGTTTATCTTACACGAGCTCTGATAGCCAGAAAGCCATCACCTTCAGGTACGTCATGGTCCTTATCATGAACATCATTAGAAGCGACCAGGTAAAACAGTTGCATACGATCTCGTAAGTTAGCATGATGACATCAGTAAGCCTGCCATCATGAATCTGCAATGCCCAGTAGCTCAAGTATGTTTGAGTTCTTCTTCCCCGCAAGTAGACTATGGGAAGCACGGAGCAGACTATTCCGGCTGCCCACAAATTGGCCGAAACGACTGCTCGAATGGATCTGTGAGTTTCTCTACTTTTCTTGGCTCCGACGAACTGCTGGCCTGGAATGTTCCATGAAAGAAACGTTAAACCTTAAAAAATTTTACTCTACTACTGGAGATTATGGAATATGGAGCGAAGTCAAAGAATTTTCTATTAATATTTTGCAGGCAGAAATTCTTTACCCTTGTTCATTGCATTGGGTCCGTATCCGTTCAGCATGTAAAACTTGTTCAAATATGTAATCGTTTGCGGTAGCTTAACTGTCAAGTTAAGGGCCACTAACGAGGCCAATGACGTCACCACGATCCACAGCACCATTCGAATCAGTAGCACGGGACTGGACTTGGGTGCATTGAACAAGATTTGGAAAATGAGGAAAAAACAATTTCACATACAAACTCAGAGTGTGGTATCTCCAAAGCCATTTTCTTTTCCTGTAGGGATAAAAGCAACACTTCTTTCTGTCAAAAGCGACAGGACAGCAGCCGAATTTGGATAAAAAACTAACGTAGTTGGCATAAAATCGTAGGTACGTATGTCTCAGCATTGCTGCTGGTAGGTTTGGCACTTCCAATCCTGGAATAACTTTCACCAAAGTAGGAGAAAGTGTCAAGTCATAGAGGATTCTAGGGCTAGTAAGAACTACATAAAATATAATAACTGACTAAAGTCTAATTGCTTCTCTTCAGTCGACAGAATGAACCCAATTTGAGTGCTTTGTGGTATGTAAGTCTTCAGAGAAACTGGAGTTTCGTCACCTGGAACCTTGGTAATAATGATCGAAGGCAAGGGATTATCCTGCACTTTAAAGAGTTGAGTTTAGTAAAATCGCAACGTAAAGGAAGGAGAGGCAATACTCGTATGGCGAAAGAACAAATTCCAATCATTCGCCAGGTGTAAATACGGACAACTTTTTGGATAGCGAGGATATCAACAGGCGAATTAATCGATAGATATGCATTAAAAATTGCCATGTGAGTGTCGCAAAGAAACGTGAGGTTAACTCTGAGCTTGGCGTATGATTGGCGCACAAAAATTTGACGCACCGTAATCGATTTTCCTGTTCAATTTAAACATTCATAAGACAACCTGTAGGCAATCATATTAATTATTTCCTTGACAGCTCCTTACTTTTTTAATTTTGAATATGAACTTCACTAGCACTAGCAGGCATGACTTGACAGGTGCAAAAGGCTGCAAAGCAGTATACCTGAAAAATTGTCATGAATATAAAGATGGCACAAGTTCTTTCATACAGTTTGTGCCGTCTGGTTGTTTTACTATTTTGGTTTGTCTTTGATCCTGAAGCAATTGAACTGTTTCATTATTCTAGAGCTGCTTCTCTTAGTGTGAATTAGCTGACCGACATTTAATGTAGAGGTCTTACAAGTTTACAAGTAAAAGCTTTTAATACTCTGACATGAGCGAAAAAAAGATCAGTTCCACATATATGTACTTGTAAAAAATTTTCAGGAGAAAGCAGCGCGTTTATAAAAGTTGTTCCTCTGGGCAAGGATCAGCATCCCCCTCCCCTCTTAAGGCAGTATTCTTTTTCAGCTTCCTTGCTTTTTCGCCAATGACATGCACGTAAATCAAGTGAAATGGGCACGAAGCGACGTCAGTAAAACTCATAAAGAGTTGTAGCGAGCCGTGAAAAAATATTGGCATAGAATAAGACAGCTAAAAAATTCAAACTTCGCATCACCCCTCCATTATGAAGAGAATGACATCCACTAGGATTTTACAGAACAAGAGCAAAGATAGATAAAAGAATATACTTTGCAGCTAAATCTAAAGTAAACTACAGCTAGTCAAGTTCTAACTCACTCAAGTAACATAAACATAATATTATTGCCAGCTGGGGATAATCATGAGAATGAGAACTCATGGAAATGATGACCTTAAGAAAGTCAGGCTTGCCAAGAATGTGATGAGGATAAACCACAAAGAATGCTTCTTCTTCCATTACATGATTTCCCGGCCAGTAATTGTCACCTTTAGCTCAAAAGTTGCCTTTAATATCAGAAAGCTATGGCATAACGTATGAATAATGGTTAGAGAACAGCCATCCAGCAAATTACTGTTACACCTGCTCATAATGATGGGCTTACTTGTCGCACATGTTCCAAAACGGCCATTTCGTCGTAACGAGCAATTAAAAACAGCGAATCATGCGAATTTTTCGACGTAGCACCGAGTGCAAGCTTTTCTTTTGGATCACAATCCCAAAATTACAGGCATGGGCAAAGACTAGCTAAAGGCTTTGGACGCCCAAAATACTGCTATTACTATTACATTCTCAATTAAAGATTAAGCTGCTATGCTATTTAAGACGATTATTCGCGAGTATGAAGTACGAACAAGCCGCTACCTGTGGATCAATATTGCGAACTACCGCACAAGATTAGATAAGAGCTAGCTGAGCTAGGAGTTTGAGTTGAGATATGGAATGTTTTCAAAGTAGTGCACAAACACTAAGCGATGACCTAATTCTTCTTGTGTGCTTTTCTGCACTCGATATGACGTTGAGTTTCAGTTCCGGCTTAAAGACAATTAACACACTTTTAATTATCGCCATAGGATAGGTACTGTTCCATCATTGGCTTATCACATGTTGTGTAAACTAACGCAATCAAGTAAGATTCCATCAATGTCCAATTTTTCTGTGGATCTAGTCCATCTATTTTAATTACTGGATGATGGCACACGTCCGAGCCATAGGCCGATATTAATACCCGACCGAACTCGTGTAAAAAATTAGCTGAGATAAATCTCTTTTCAATCGCTTATACCGGAAATGAAATTCATGTGAAATCAGGTTACGGTCATCCGTCGTAGGGGCCTTGACCCCGAGCATAGATATACGATTTCAATGTTCTGTTTTCCGTCATTTATGCTTCGCTATTAATTTTAATGGACCTCGACAAAGATAATCTGATGCCGAGCCCAGCATGTCAAGCATGCATGGATACCATAAAATCCGACGGATACCATTAACGTCAAATTCCTATCATCTCCGGAGTCGAAATGACAAAAGCTTGGAAATGCATCCTCTGAAGTGCCAACAGAAGCTTTTGAGCTGCAACTACTGGTTCTTGGACCTAAATGAATCTGAACTGCCGGCTTAAAGGATGGAGAGCGCTGAAGTTCACACCTTTCATCGCCTCCGACGACAAACGCTAATGGAAGTGTCATAAAAAGCCGCACGCTTAAAGCACATGTTCAAGCACTTACATGTATTTACAAACATAATTTTCATGCCGTCATGTCATTGGCATTAAACTGTTATTATGTTCACTTTCGGCCCTATTGCGAACCCTCAGTTATGATTGCAACTGCAAGAAGCACGAACCTGGGCATACCGGCGAGTTCCACCGATATCTTTTTTAATAACCCGTCATAGGAGCCACTCTACTACGCATACATCCTCCCAAATCCACCATTGATTTTATCAAGGACCATTTGTGACAGAATAGGAACAATCCTTGGAAATTTGCAGGTCGTGCCCACTCGTAACATGTGCAGCATTCATTCCTCCTCTTCACGCATCTGAACCTGATCTCTTGTGAAAGACGTTGCAATCTTTTTGTAACGCTGACGTGATAAGAACTTGGATGCGATGCACTTGTACTCTCTCTCGGCCGTCAGCCGCAGCATTCACAGATTCATTTGAGAATTATGAAGTCAGCTGTATATTTCTAGCTTTATTTATGTACTGCGGCTATTTCCAGCACCGCGAGACTCCGAAGAACTAAGGGACGGCAGCAAAGAGCAGAGGTCTGGCACTAGAAAAGGAAGACGGAGAAAACGTGAAGCTGAAGCGTACAAAATTACCGAAGTCCTTGAACACTGAAAGGTTTAATAAATGGCAATATGTTTTCGTGTCCAAATTGGGTTAGGAAGGCTGAGATGGGCCACAGGAAGCCGACAAGTATCAGAAGAGAGGAGCATCTCGCTCTCAGGATCGAACTTTCATTGGGGTGATTGGGATAATTTGAAATTTAAATGTGGGTGTTTTCCCAGCTCCAAAAGAATCCGGGGGTTGGTAAGTATCCTTGTTCTGATTATTCTGAATGGTGCTTCGACCGCTCATCTATTGCAAAATCTTCCTCGAATCTGTACGGTGAGTTGGGTGAGTGATACAGCATCGTGACTTGACTCGTGCGAAGACGAGAGCGGAGAAGATACTGTCCCTCCCCCTCCCCTCATAAAGATTCCCCGGATGGTTAATTTTAGTTCGCAAGTCTCTCTGTCTCTCTCTCTCTCTCCCTTTATTTCGTAACGAAATGGTTGGAAGAATTTTTGCGAATTTTTGGCAAACATTCAAATCCCTCAAACCCGAATTATTTTTCCGCACTCGCCACCCCGATTCATCTCATCTCCTCCTCTGCTTTCTGTCCTGCTCCCGCTTCAGCCGCATTGTCAACAGTTTAACATGCCGTAAGATTAGCAGGGACCGGATGTTTCCCTTTCCGAGACGCTCACTCATCCAAGCTTGATTTTGCACTACGAGCTGAACTAGTGGCGGTTGTTGCAGAGACTCTCGTTGCAATTTTTCTGCCGTCTTTTCTCCTCCATCAACTCCCTCACTCTTTCTTCTGTACTCGAATCTGTGCGAAGTAAGTGGGTACAAAATACTTTGTTTTCCTTTAAAATAATTTAGTTTTAATCTTAATTTCGTACAGTTGTTGTCCATCGTCTTGCCGAGCATACTACAAGAGTAGGTTTGCTTGAATTTTTTCAATTGATTGGTTTTTTTACATTTAGTGGAAACCAAGGGCTATCCAGTGCAATTTTTCTGAATTTCAATCCAGAACCTTAGAAAATCGTTTTTTAGTCCTAATTCCTAATTTTTCCAATCTCTTACCCAAACACTTCCAAGAATCCAAACAGCCCAGTCTACTTCAAGCATGAATTTGCAATCCAAGTGAAAGAAAGTAAAAGTGGTTTTGTGCACGCCAATAACCTGGATCTGTATCAAAAAGCTTTCGTTTGCCTTAGCTTGAGATTAATCAGCAGCATGGAGTGAATTTCTAAATTCTTATGATCGTGCTATAAAATTCAACTTGCTTTGTGTGCGTTTTCAACATACCGGAGCCTTGAATTCTCCAAATCTTATCTCGATGAAAGTTCAAATCCCTCTACAGTATAAAATCAGTAATTTTGCTTGCATACTGCAAATTTTTTCTCAACGACAGGCGGAAATTGCAGGACAAAAGCCAATCGAGCTAAATAGAAAAAAACGGCAGTTATAGCCGGAAAACACCTAGGTTTACACCAAGCAATGGCTGGTTAGCTCCGATTGGGATAATTGGGAGAGAAGGGAACAATCTTTTGCCAATGGCTGTTCTCCACGCGCCATTATCTTGATATTTGCGAATTGAGTTAAAAATACGACGCACGGGTTGGTGTTGGCCCAAATATTTTACGTGGGCAGTGAGCCGCCATGCCAGTACGTAGTCAAGGAGGAGAATGACTAATTTATTCTAGAATTTGGTGGTTGCAAAGAAGGAGAGCTAGAGCCAGAGCAAGGATGTACGTTTGTAGAGATGGTCTGATCGTTGTATCAAATTTATAATTCTCTTCTGCCCCAGTAGCTTAAAATAGGTTTTCTTTGCCACGGTAGGCAACACCCGACTACCACAATGCGAGCTCCGATACAAAGAGGAGAACGTTTTCCGACTGTGATATTACACTTTTGGTATGTACATAAGCCGCTGTGCGATTTATTGGTACAGCTCCAACGATGGAGCGATTAAATCAGGAATCTCAGGGCTATGTCTAAATCGATTGAGGCATGTGTAGCAAGTGGATGATTAGCAACATTGACAATTTCAGTTGAGACTTGCAATTACCAGTTGTTTTTGACCATTTTCATACGACTTTGTAGTTGATTAAGTTTTTCGAAATGGTTCTGAAGGTGCTAAAAAGTAAAAACATTTGAAGATAAATGACTGTTTGGTTTGTTGAAATCCACCAGGAGTTCAAGGGCGCTGTGGTTTGTTTGCCCCTGCAGTGCTGAAAGTAAACGTAGGAAAATGCGTGCCTGAAAAATGTGGCCCGAGAGATAACCGCTGTTCTGGCGTTGGCATGCATGTCAATTGAAATTATGGCTCACGTGCTTTCACCAACTTTCTCCGAGGCTCTGCACCTGAGCTGCAGTACTGGTCCTTGTTGGTCTGATCTGATAAAACGAATGACGTTACCTTGATAAGCTTTGACATTTACAATCAGGGTATGTTCAGTGCCAAAAAAACAGTATTTACATATGTATGTAACTTCATGGAGATTCCCTGATTGAGAAGTGTACACGATGTCATAAACTTTTCGTTACTGTCAGCCTTATGTCCTGTGTGAGAAACCGCACACATGTTAGCCTTCTTTGCATGGTTGAGCATGATTAAGCATGGTGTGTCCGTTGATAAAATATGCCTCGATAAGCCACCAGAATGTTCTCATTCCACATGGTATTCGGCTTAATTAATCCGATTTTTGTTTGCTAATTAGTAGAAGCATGATAAGAGCGCGACTTAATTTGCTGTTATTGCTCTGATTTTTCTACGAGTTTTAGATGGAGGATAAGTCCACATTCCTAAACTTGTAGTTAACATTTATAAGGAGATAGGAATTCTCTATGATAAAATATCATGGGAAAGTGCATATTGCATCAAGTGCAGCTGATTCGGAATGGTGCTCTTGTATTCGGACCTTGTGTTTACATTCTGGTTTTATTTTTATTCTAGCGATCCTTTAACGAATTGAAGAGTAACGAATACCGTTAGGAATCCTAGGCAAGATGTCTGACGCGAGGTTTAAGAATCATTTTGACATGATAAGTCTTAACGAGCCTGTGACTCGTAAGGCCAAATTCTGGCAGTCATACGTGCGAGCTCTTAAAGGTGAGTCATCCGTATTCCACTTTGGTTTTTCATTTTCGCCATCTTCTTTACTTTCTTAGGCTGTGAAAAATGGTGTGGCGATTTTTAAAAAGAATCAGCTGAGAATTGAACCTGCTGCTTTAACCTCGAAGTAAAATAAAACAGATTACAGCTAGTTACATATGTGATGATGATGAAGATAATAACAGCGTGCTTGAACCCACGCCAGAAGGATTCAGTTTCGCTGGTGAAAAGTGACAAAGAAAGCTTTGTCAAACGTCAGCTGTAATTTGCGAATCGAAATGAATTCAAGCAGGCAAAAAATAACTCCTCTGTCATCCCAGAACTGAAGCCTCTCAAAGGTCGTTTCTATTATTAACGCGAAGCGTGCGAATACCATGATCTTTATCCTTGTTTTCGCTATGTACGTACATATCGTATTATTTTTCCAATGTCATTGCAATTGATGACAGGATAGTCAAGCCAGAACTGACAGCGGGTATTGAGTGACACGATGAGTAATGTTTATTGCCGGAGCAAACGTTCACAGAACAAAGACGAATTCAATCCAGGTTTTTTCGAGTCATTTGCAGAGGCGAAATTAGTTTTTTTTCATGATCCCACATGGTATTCGGCAAACAGGCATTCTTTAATTGCATATTGGACAGTACTTGTAATTTAGTTTAATTTCACTGCCATCTACCTCATCTAATCTTTATTATTCGACTTTGATGTTTTGACTCAGGCACGGATGATATGCGGGCCGACGATCCAGTTCACAGACGTCCAAGACTCTTCAATGATTTTCCTTTCTTCAGGTCTTCTCTAGATGACTTCAATCCTTACTCTTCAGATCCAAACTTTGATGGTTTGATTCAGGCACGGATGATATGCGGGCCGACGATCCAGTTCACAGACGTCCAAGACTCTTCAATGATTTTCCTTTCTTCAGGTCTTCTCTAGATGACTTCAATCCTTACTCTTCAGATCCATCCTCTCGAATTCACGCTCCTGGTTACCGTTATCTTCCCGTTTCTATCGAAACCTACGGATATACGCCCAGGAACCTTTATGGATACAGGCCAGGTGCGTCTTTGTTGCCATAGCAACTTGTTAGAGTAACTTTTCACCTTGTGGCAGCTGCAAGCCCTTGCTGCATCCTTCCATGTTTTATGTTCTAAATTGTCTAAACCCGCAAAACTTTTTTTCATTGTTTCTGTTGATTTGCGGATTCTATTTCGGCATTTTTAGTTTTTTTAGTTTTACCTCCACGCATGTGGTAAGATCAGGTACCCCTAACTGCAACCACAAGAGGAGGGGTTACCTCCATCCACCTTTTTATAAAATTTGTCAACCTACCCACACAAAAAGCAAAAGCAGGCAAATCAATTAATTTTCCACTAACCTGTTAAATTGGAAATGAACGCTATTGTTCGAGTAACCTCTGAAAGCCCCATGCATAACACACTACAAAAGCGCTCAAATCATTTGTCACGGCCTTCTTTCTTCGGAGAAAGCCAGTTCGCTTGCTTTCAAATGTCCGTCCCAGCCCCGGCCATCCTGTTGAAAAGATCACGCATTCCTGACCAGAGCTTGAAACATCTTTTATTTAAAATCGATTTTTGGCAACGATCCAACGTTTTTGAATGTTATTTGAACTTCAACTTTAGAAGTTGAAGCAAACCAGTTGTGAAGGACAAAATCACAAGACGAAGCTTCCAAGCTTCAAAAATACTGAAGCTTTATTCCAGTTCAGCTCATTTGTAGACCCAATCATTTTTATTAGTAGGCTTCTTAACCCCAGCTTGCATGGTTAAGTTCAAGGTGCATCAAGTCATTCATCTCGCTTAATTGCTTTGCAAAATCAGCTTGGCAAATTCAGCTTGGCTTCAGCTTCTAAACTCATTGCCTGGAATTTAGCAATTTAAACCAGGATTCTTAGAAATCTATCACGGGTATGAAATGAAATAACTGTTGTATTAATTGGTGCCCAAAGACGATTACCGTGGAGGATCCTTGCCACCACGGGCAAGTTCCGTGCCACCAATGGATTACGAACCCCTGAGAGCATCTTCACTGGCACCACGTGGACGTTCCGTGGCACCTGGTCGCGGCTCCACCCCGGTGAGAAGTAGCTCCCCGGTGCGTGCTAGCTCCGTACCCCCGAGAGAATCCTCTCTTCCTTACTGGTACACCACCAACCCAAGATCTTACTACCCGTACGCTAGCCGCTACCCCACATCTTACTGGAGCCCCAAACGGTGGGACAATAGCGACACCCCTACCCAGCGCCCCTACTTGGGAGACTTGTACTCCCCCGGCGGCTACCGCTACCGCCCCTACTTGGACATGCTGGAGCCATCTCCCTACTTGCCGGTATCTGCTGTGACCCGTGACCCTTGGTGGTACGATGCTTATGGCCTTAAGCCCTACGGCTACATCCCCAGACATGTGTTGACCTACCCTTCATCGCTGCGCAACAGTTACTTGTCACCAATCAGAAACTCTTACTTGTGGAGTCGTCATCCTCTTCGCCCCTTATACTAAATTAGAAAAAAAACAACACTCAGCAACATACTGCACGATAATTACAATTCAAATGGGTAAAGTCTTTGCGACTTGCGATAATCACTCACGCTCTGAACATTAAGCTTATGCTCTTGACTCGTAACACAAAGCAGGGCGGCTGGCGAAATTTCACACTACCATCAGCTATTACAATCAGCATTTCATTCAGTTTACATTACAGCAGAATGCCTTTGTCTGCTAAGTTGCATTTTCGCCAGCCTCCTCGAGATTTATAACAGAGTTTTTTACACCACGGCATTGAAACCTAGCCTGGACTGCATAGTGTCCAGGGTTTTCACATGCGAGTGATGAGAGTAGTAAATTGGTGACACGCTATAGAAAAGATCACCCTCCTACTCACAACAATGGCTGGCTTATGATCTTCCGCTGACAAAGCATATTAACACCTGAGAGCACTGCAGTTTTGCATGTCGGCAAACTGCGTAGATTTTCCACAGTATTTTTAAATACGATTGCATAACTGGTTATGAGCACCTGGACAGAAAGGATGGTTGCGTGGATGATTATGAGTTAGACACCCCATCATCGGTCGGATTACCGCATATATTACGTCATTCTATGACTTCATAACTAGTAACGATATGATAACAAACTGGACCATTAAACAGCTCCAGTCCTGCTTTTGCTATAGAAAAGGTCATGCAAACGACAAGTGGTCCTTCCCCCGTGAGTTTGTATGATGAGAATGCCGTGAGAGATTCTATGAAAAGAGAGCAAATAATGTCTTGTATTTTCTTTCCGTGTGAACTTGAGTAAAAGAGTGAAAAAAATGGAGCATTTCTGGCGAACAACCACTAATTTGAGTTTATTTACAGCAAGAAGCACTATCCGGCCGAAATCAACTTACCGTTAAAGATGCGGGATACTTTCGCCAAGAGTAAATTCGGAAGTGGCAACAAGTCTGCAAGATCTGGAAATTATGCTTATGTCACAGATGCATTTTAATTCTTACTGTTAATTACTATAGGGCTAAAGCCGTAGAATTATAGCCTATTGTTGTTATTGCAATTGCGTATTTAATTTACAATGATGACGCTGCCAGCGATGGTGCGATGTACACAATCCTATCCCTTTTCTCCTCCTTTTATCCGTTACTTGTCCTTCATGCTGTGCGCTTACCCAACTTTCGAATGTAATCATTTACGATGTAATATTCTGCGAACCATATCGAGGTGGATCAAAGTGATGTGGACAAGTCAATAAACCAGAGTAAATGTACAACTCGATGACGTATGATGCCTGGTAATAGTTTCATACTCATTTCAATAGATTCTTCAAGGCCGTGCTTCTGGGAATTAAATACTGATAGGATTCAACTGTCACAGTAATTTTAATTTAACGGCTATATGGAAGCACCAGATCTTCTGAACTGCATTTAAGAGACTACGCATGAGTGTATGGTCTTGGGAAAGATATGATTGGTCTGCATTAGTTATCAAACATACAGCGACTCAGAATTAGCATTGCGTTGGAGTCAGTGGAAAGAAAAAACGTCTTCCCGTCATCCATCACCAAATAACAAGTATTTTCACACAAAATTGACACTTGAATGATACAAATAGAAATAAGAGCAAGTACAACAACGCTTGATGACTCACATTTGAACAGGAGCTGCATAAAATGTCACGTAATACCTTACAATTCTAAACACTTTCAGGTTGAACTAATTCGAAGCCTCAAACAAGACCATCAGCTTACAAAATAAATTTTCCGTTTCGCCGTACCCCCAATTCATACGTGAGGCCATAAAAAATCGAGTCTCGTAGACATAAACTTCCGGATAAATGAAATCGCATTTAAATTACCTCATTTTCGTACAACTATACTAAAATGAAAGATGGCTGGTTGGGGAAAAGGCTGAGTCGAAATTTTTTTCAGGAGCTGCACGCGAAACGGCTGGTCGT
>VRMD01001483.1:0-16853 GCA_009872375.1 Sminthurides bifidus
GTTACTACACTCTTTTCCCATTTCTTTTTTTCTTTCTCCGCACACGAATCGTATGAGCGTCGTTGACATTTATGAGCTTCTCGACCTCATTACTCAATTTCAGTCATTGGGGCTACTGCCACCATGACTTCAGGACTAGTTAGGCTTGACTAGTAGGTCCCAGACTTGAAACCGATAGTGGACCACTAAACTCTGTCTGCCGTGATAAGATTGCTATTTCTTGAACAGGAATATCGTATTTGCGAAACAAGTGCTATCTTTTAAGTCCAAATGGGCGACCTGGTGGCGCAGCTTTGTAGCCATGAGCCAATCGCATGTTCTGTACTCTCGATGATTTTATCCCGTAAAAAACCTCCGGCTCTGCAAAGGTGTAGGGAGTTCAATTTTAGCGGTATTGACGCTCTGGCCCAGAAGTTTATGGGATGGCTCAAAAGTGGTGGTGAAAAGCCAGGAGAAATGTTCCTCCGCTTTGTATTTATACTTGTAACTGGGAGAAAATTCCGCATAAATTATTCATCCAACTAAGGAAGGCACACGAGGAGTAAAGAGACACTGGAAAGAATGAGACTACTATGGAATGAAAAATGCACGAGTAGCTAAATTAAAGGTGGATTGTGCATGCATATTAATGCATTTAGAATAATGGTGCTTTCCATCACGTCCTCTTTTGACGTTGACGGCACCTACCAAACCTTCTGTACACGTCCTCTCAAGAGTTGGTGTAGCAGTGAAGCAGATTTGCCAGTTCTCCATTTTGCACTCACATGGAAGGGATTGGACTGTATATTTCTCTACTTTTTCCACCACTTGAACTTACCCAGCGGCACGCGGGACACTATTCTTTCCATCACTCGACACTTTTCCAGCTCCATTTCCCTGGTCCCTTCGGACACGTAAACTAGGTGCGACACACCTATCCGTATGTGAACTCAACAACCCAGTGGACTTTTCCAAACAGATACTTTTCCCTATCTCCCTCTTCTATTTTCCGACGTCAGGCACGCCCTCTGCAATGGCCATGCAAGCACTTTCCACATTGCACGCCACGGGAACCTTTCACCCCCGGAGTACAGTACAGTACTTGAAACCCCCTCGTCGTTCCACAAAGAGGGTTTAGGCACGCACGTGGTTATGCGACTAGAAAGTACATTATGTCTACAATGGTTTTAGCTTAGCTGGCGAGCATTCCATCAATAGAAAATTTGAGTCATGCAACTAGTCTCTGATTCCTCTTTCAAGTTTTCTTCATGCAAGAAACTACTCCAATCAATCCCTTGTTTGTCAAAGAATGCCGGTGTGGTGTACCCAACTAAAATGTAGATGCAAGCACAAAATAACAGCAGGGAACACCAAAATAATTAAGTTTAAGTTCTGTGCTTAGCCGATTATTTCTATAATCATGTATCATAACTCAAGTGCTGAACATAACCATGGAATTTTTCTCTTTCAGCTTTCCAGGCTTCAGTCGACTTCGTTTGCACACTAAGGGTGGAAGTCCAGTAGCGTTTATAGAGTACGTGGATTTGAGATGTGCGACCCAAGCGATGCAAGCTTTGCAAGGCTCCTTTTTAAGATATTCTGACCGCGGCGGCATTCGAATCGAGTACGCCAAGACCAAGATGGCCGAGGTGAATCAGGTGAATGGACCGAGTAGTATCCTTCTGACCACAAACAACGTGACAGTGAACGGACATCATCCCCAGTACAGCCATGTGAATCATGTAAATAACCTCAATGCTATGACTACAACAACTGCATCCTCTCACCCTCAATGTCCTAATCCTCTTCTTTACCGTCATATTGTCAATGCAGCTTAAAGTGAAAGTATACTTTCTCTGTTCTTTGTCCACACTGTAAGACACATGCTCTGATCTTACTCCACCCGAGATCGTCCATCACAAAAAACGTGTATTTTCATTCATTCCTCCTGTTTCAGGCGTTCATTTCTCAGGGTAGAACCACGACTTAGTTGATGCATACAGTCAAAACTCACACCCTCATCCTTTCTATTAACAGCAGGACGAATGTTAGATCTTACAAGTTCAAGTTGAGAGCGAAAGCATTGTAACATCATTCTTTTTTCACTTGGAAGAGTTTTTCCACAAGTGTCAACATTTAGTAATCATTGGAAAACCTTAGTTCTTAAGTGGCAAGTGTTTGTACTCTGCTGTCACCTTTTGCCTTTAGCATAGCGCTTTCACCTCCGACTCTCCCATCCTTACGGACACATGGAAATTTGTTTGGTCAAGAAGCTGTCACCCCTTCCTTCTAATAGATTTGCTTACGTAGACATGTTCAAGCAGTTAAGTTCTCGTCCTGTCACAGCGTTCTGGCTCTTAGGGCTTCTTCTGAAATTCTAAATCCTTTAGTGTGTAGACATCCTCCTTATCTGTGTGAGACAGAATTCACCTACACAGTTACGAGCTAGCTCATTCCCAGAATGAAAATTTGAGCACACTAATCTTGATTTTACCGCAGTATACTGACTTTTTTCTCTCGTGTACATTCTTTTCAGATCCGGTAGTCGCATCTAAACTTCCAGTTTACATGGATCTTTCTCTTGTTCTCTGCAGGGACACATCACCCCATGATTCACAGTGGAACAGTTCCATTTAGGTGCTCATGTCAGTCAACTCATTCCATTCCTTTTCAATGCAAAACAAATTACAAAACCCCTCTGATTAATCTCAATGTTGTTTCATAAACGATCCATCGTATGTTTTACTAAGCTCAACCACGTTAGTTTTCACTTTTCACCTCTGAATAAGTAGACTGTGTTAGAGCAGATGAAGGAATTTTTGAATTTTGTTACTCTTGTTAGGAATTATGGAATTACATCAAACTGGCTAGGAGGACCTGTTCAACAAACTCAGCATTTGAGAATTCCAAGGCTGGATATTTTCCCCATTAAGCACATTAGGACTAAGCCAATGATTTAACGGAAGTTACCGGTGCAACATTACCCATAGATCTTCTCATTCAACCGTAAAAAGTTCGGAATATTCCTGTAATCCCTGCTTATACCGCTTTAACTCCTGGACGAAACTGCTGCAGCATCCGCTCTTCATTTGAGAACAACAGAAATGTCGTAACTACTTTCGCATGCAAGTATGTATGAATGTAATATTTCTCATGAGTATATTCTGTTAGAGCTTTTACTCAATTTCTATGCATGTAAACAATGTTTTACTCGGTTGTGAAACTGATTCCTCCTCCCACTTCAGTCAGTAATGTAGTCTCGTACCTGCGCCCTTCTTCTCTCATCTAAAACTTATACAGGATTCCTGTATAATTGTGTAGACAGGTTTTCTGTGATGCAACCATATTAGCTGGAGTAAGATGTCAGAGTCCATGAGCGATCAGCTTGGATCAGAGTCATAGTTTAGTTCTTTTCGTTCAGGAGTAAACTTCTGGAGTAAGCTAATGAGTACATAAGCCTTTCGGAGGTTGTGATTTTGCAAGTCATCTACATTGATGGCGTTACCCATGTACCAATGCACAATTTTTTTCAAAGCAATTAGCAGCAGTTTTTTAGGAGGGAGAGGAGGAGGAGCAGGATCAGTTTTAGTAAGTTCAAAAAGTACTGAGAAATGCAGATCTTGATATGATGCAAAATTCAGGGGTTACCGTTATTATGGTGTGAGTTTAATTCCACAATGGATCGAGCTTACTGCTCTCAATTTTCTTTAGCTGTATGTAAAAAAAAGTTACCACGAAGGGAAACTAAAGCAGTGCGACTCAATGCAGGAAGAAGCTACGTTTCTCTCCTTGCTAACTAATTAGCAAGAGACAAGCAGAGAAATAGGGCTTGTAAAATTACCGAGAAGGAGAGCACGAAAGAATATTTTGTCCATGACGATATCAACTTCTGATTTCTTTTCACAATTCTTTTGCAATACCACACACAACACATGTATTGCAGGGGTTCGCCCAGCAGCGTTACTGCTTTAGCCTCTGACGATGAGTTGGCACGTTAGTAGAAAGCAGAAGCTGACTCAATCAAAGAAACATATACGTCTCGCAATCATCACCCGCACAAAATTTCTCCAGGGAGGACGGGTCTTCGGTGACAATGCCGGTCATGAGAGAAAGTGTTGTAATTAAACATTAGCGTGAGTCTGAACTTATGTTCCGTTGTTAGATGTGAGTTGCGTGTTCTACATTAGTAATAGATGGAATTTGTTGTGTTGGACGAAAAAAGTCTATCATATATGATGATAGCTCTTTAACGAGCATCAATAAGACCTTGTAGTTTTAATACATACAGCGATTGCCTATGCTACGCAACTCAAGCATATCTGGATTAAGTCCCTAATAAGCATTAAATTGAATTGTGATAGATTTAAGGTAAAACTTTTTCGAAGAAACGTGTAAAACAAATACTTCTTTTTTACGACTAGTTTATCGCGAAGAGCAGGTCCAGCAGCTGAATGCTAAAAGGCTAAAGACTTGCAAAAGAAGTTGATTCATTTGTAGCACAGAGAAAGTTAACAACCAAGTCTTGAATATTGTAAGCTACGTATATATGTATATGATATGATTTAATATTTTAAAGGCTATAGAAGAGGAGAATGAGTTATTTGATTCACGTCAAATGAAAGCTAATCGCCCAAAGACTTTGTACTTCTTGTGTACAGTATGATTTAAGTTACTTTAATGCTTGCTTTAACGGTACTTCTAGTGTAGTTATTATAATTAACTAGGACTACGCTAAAGATCTGTAAAAATCGCCCAAAGACTTTGTACTTCTTGTGTACAGTATGATTTAAGTTACTTTAATGCTTGCTTTAACGGTACTTCTAGTGTAGTTATTATAATTAACTAGGACTACGCAAAAGATCTGTAATGTTTCATGAGCTGAAGCGCTGCAGCAAAGAAAGTTGAGCAAAATCAGCTCATGGAAAGTCGGTGAATATCAAAGTTACCAAGCTTGTATATTACCTCTGTAAATGTGTTTAATTCCAAGGTCAGGCCTCGGCTGGATGCAGCTCCCAGTTGCGCCCTTGGCAACTGCGTTTGCTGTCAACTTGTGTTCAAGTAATTACAAGTTCAGTTACCACCAAAAAAAGTCCATTTTGTTACCAAAAAGTTGGACGGCGGAGAAAGGCGCATTGCATGTGTATGTGAATGATTGCCGATTCTCCTACCTGATGTACTTTAATGCTATTACGACCAAAGAACAATTATGACCGATGGGTCCTTGCAGTCTGTTTAAGTTTCTAGCTTGATAATTTGAATGCCACAGTTCACTAGGTGAAGTAAATGGTTTAATACTTTATGAGCTGGTTATAGATAGTTCGTAGGACTTCTGTCAGTCATTCGAAAAGAAAGTTGTGATTGATCTCGGTCTCGGCTACAGAATTTGATAGTTTCGTTTCGTTACTGCTGTGAACATTGTTTTATCAGGATTGACGTTTGTCGTCTGTTCCTTTTCCGTTACGTTATTGCTTCACCTCTTCCTACTCCGTTCAGGACTATAACAACCAAGTTCACCTTCCGGTTTACGCATAGTAAATGTAAGACGGTGACAAGAAGGCTGATGTGTCGTAACATACTCAAGTTAGACTTTTGCGATTAGGTGTTTGTGCTGGACTCATCAGGAATAGACAAGGTGGGGCGGAAAGGGAAATTTAAACTACAAAGCAGTCTTAAGCATATAGGATCGTGATCGTTGCGTTCAATGATTGCTGGCCTTTTCCCAAAGTCTGGATGAAGCTTGACACGGAAAACATTCCATTTTAGCAAGGCTTTCGGTTGAACAGGTAGTTTCACTTCTCGCCTTCTGTTCGTTTCGTATCTGACGGTAACCTCGTGTAAGCGTGGCGTATTGTGATGTTGGTGCAAGTTAGAGTAGTTGTTCAAAGCTGTGACGAAACTGATTTACTGTGGTGTTAATTTGTAAGGAAAACTGGGAATGAATAGCAGTATAGCTGATTACCAATTAAGGTAAGATTTAAAGCGTTTGTGTAGTTAGCATTCGACGTTATCGGAGGAGGGCGGCATGACTAAAAGGTTGAAGAAACCCAAGGATCATCATAGAATTTCGTAGCCTTGAATAATGCATATCATGAGCTCCATCACGAGCTCGAAATAAAATTCACTCTTACCCGGGTTCTAACTATCACATAGTGATATGTACTTTAGGTGAACAGTTTCTCGAATAGTGTATAGTAATTCTCAAATTCTGAACAGATTTTATAGCTTTATCGATATTATTAATGGAAATACTGAACTGCTGGTCTATGAGCGCATAAATCAGAGCGAATATAAGATGCCGTTAGTTTCCGCTCATTATTTCGTCTTTTCATTCTAAAAGAGCTCTGAAGTTTGAGCATAGGGATGTTAGACCATGGCGTAAGGAGGCCGACTGGTGCATGATCGTAGGCCAACACAACTGGGCAAGTAATAAGGAAGTGATTTTGATCGTTGATATGTGCAAAACAGGATATTTGGTGAGTGATAATTAACCATGGATCGGTCAATTCAAGTCGGTGGATTGGCGTTAAGAGATAGAGGCCATTACCTTGACCAGGATATTTGTTATGAAACGGCGGTTACTACTGCCAAGATTCCTGTTACCAGTATCAAGCAGTGGATATCAAGGTTCCGATGACCTGGTCAAGAGTCCCTTTTCCTTAGTAGGCATGACAGGAGCCAATCACTCGGTTATTAGATGACGCGCAAATCGTTGTTGGGTTGTCCTGTAACGCACACACCATTTGATGGATACTGCGGCAACTTGCGGCATCCAGTATTTTAAGAGTAGTGGAAGGACTTAGAGTAGTGAAATGGGACCTCAGAGCCTCTTCATGGTTTCCTCCTGAAAAATAAGGATGATTTCTTTTAATAGCGAACGAAATTTACAAATTAGAAGTAGTAGATGCTCTAGTCCTTCAATCGTTCCGTCCAGATAAATCAATCAGTTCAACTGTTTCCATTAATTACCGATATCTACGGTGAAAACATGAAATAATAAAAAGGTCGGCTTTAAGAGGGGTTCGCATTGTAATAAATAAATAACTCTGTAATAATTACACAAAACGACTTCGCCCTGTGAGTGAGTCGTCTCGAACTGCTGTTTGCTACATGGATAAAGTAATTATCTAGCGATAAATTTAATTATTTACGTACTCGCGAGTCGTGCTCGTCATTTACATTTCTTGAATAAGATGTTACGTGTTTGCTGTAATAAGCTCCAATTAGTCGTTTCATGTTGTCTTGAGTCTAGTGTATGAAGTCTAAATAAAGATTTACTTATATGTTCATTTGTGTACCTCCCAAGTTTTCATTGCCGGGTTGCTACTCCCGTTTTTATTCGCCTGCAACTTTTCAGAATTGCGAATGCTCCATCAGGTATTATTTAGAAGCTGTTCAGTCATATGGCACAGATGTAAAATGCATAACGGAAGGTGGTGGTTGTAACAATTAGTTTCAAGCTTGAGTGGACTTCCTCCACATATTATTCAACATTTATTTCCATGAACTAGTATCGGGTCATAACGTTCCGAAATAAAATCTGGGTTGAATCTTGTACCCATCAAGACGATAAAGTGTTTAATAGTAAAAAATATCTTTATCTGCAGTTGCATTAATTCTTAGATGTCACGATTCCATTTTTCAAAGGCATCTTATACTATCCTATGAGAAAACACCTAGTCAAAGCTTTTATGTATTGCATACAAACTCAAACTCTTAGGGGGACCAAGGGGATTAAGAAGTACGATGTTTAAATAACATCTTTATCGACTCTTCACGAAAACATAATGCTTCCAACAATAAGTATTTACGTTGATTCTATCTTACAAAACTAAACTCCATTCTAAAGTGTACACACGTGACCAATGACAAGCCCATGCCCCTGAGAAATGCCTAATTTTCATCACCAGATAACTCATCCTCGTCGCAAAGTTTTAGGTATTCCTCCGGCATTTCCATTCTCATGCGCTGATATTCATCCTCACTGAGTGGGAACTTCCGCTTTTCCCAAGGAGTGGGTCCCTGTAAACAGCAAGTTAAAGTTGTAACTCATTTTTGTCTATTTGAGATCAAGTAAGGGGTCTTAGCTAACAACTTGGAAAACAACTTACAGGTTTTCTCACTTGCTCATCATCCTCTTCGATACTATTAGTTGATGACATCGTTCGTCGGCGTGCAAAGTTAACTCCACTCATCTTTAAAGCACTCGCAGCAATCGTAGCGACAGCTTCTGTAACAATTGGAACTTGTATGGGCATCGGTACAGGTAGTTCCGAACGATCAAACGGCACCGAAGGGGAATAAAAGCAAGGAGACGGAAGATAACCATCATGCAGTTCGGGATTCGGCGACATGGGATCTAAAAATATCATAACAAACTGCAAAAGACCGCATCTGACGCTACAATATGGGAGGAATAATTCGTACTCGAAGAACGTACCTGGCGTATGAGAGTCCGAATAATCTGCCTTTGAATCAAATCGTCTGGATCGTCGATTGGACTTCATAATATTGAAGCGGAATTTCTTGTGTTCCTCCGCCTCACTACGGTCGTGTCTAGCTTGGATAACATCTAGACTCAGATCTTCCATCTAAAAATAAAGGTCATGAAGATAGGATTCCAAAAACTGAATTACTAATGATTGCATTAAGTAAGGAAGTAAAGCTCACCTCATTTTCATCGTGACCATTTACCGGCATCATACCGTTCTTTCCAGATATTTTCCGATAGCCGTTAGCAACCAAGCGCCAACTGCGTTATCAAAGAAAAATTATACATATTTTGTGTTCAAGATCAACGATAAGCGAGCGCATAGCAAATTAATACCGCTACTGAGAGGTGGAAAACCAAAAAATAGGGCGCATACCTCGGTGTTATTATCTCTTTGTACTCGATTTTTTCGACTCTTGTAGTGGAAGCTATGCTGTACGGAATGACGATATTGTCGATGTCAAACTTTTCATCCCGTTTCCTACGACTGAACAATAGCACAAATAAGAACACATGAAACATAGCGCGGAACATTTAACCACCAGTCAAATGCAACTAAAAAGGCGTACCTGTGCCCGTCTTTGAAATCTCCAGATTTTTTAGCGCTGATTTTACCGCCAGGTGAAGCTGCGTCTTGCTCGAACAAGTAAGAGTATTCCTCATCATCATCAGTAATATCGCTTTGATTGTCTGCGCAAATTCAAAATATGATTACAAGCGTGAAAATTACATGGTTTAGCATCCTAATCTATTTTAGACTTACAGCTTTCGGACACGGACTGGACCTTTCTTCGTTTGTACTTAACCTGCCGAGAATTTGATGGTCTTCTTTCTGCTGCTTCCGCTACAAGTATAAGAATGAAAGTACATCAATCGGACTGTTTCAGTGACTTCAAACTCAGTTAAAATTTTTCGTTACTCCAACCACTGGAGCTATTCGCTCACACTTACGCGATGTCCGCCTTGGACGCCCTCTTTTCCGTTTTACAGGTTCCGGAGACTTGAGCTTCTCCTCCACAAGGGGTTCCGGAAGAGCTTCTCCAATTGTTTCGTCAACAATAAGATGACCTCCAATCGGTCCGTCAGATTCAAGAGCAGCATCCAAAATCAGTTGTAACGGCATTTCTGTGGATATTTAAAAATAATGCAAATGAATTCGCTTTAAGTTACGTGCTTCATTCCCAGATTGATTTTAAAATGTTACCTTCAGGAAGGGCCAAACTTTTGTGGTAAGAATCGTCTAGCATACAAGCAAGGTCTTGATGATCCTCGAATTCGCTATCCATGGTTCTAAGCTTTTGTAACTTGCCGGTACACAGTGCGCATAACTCCTTTCTTCCAAAACAATTACACATGAGGGTAGGCTTCCTACTAGGCTGTGACATCTTGTGCACTCCTCCAAGCTGAAATATTTTGCGCGGTCTGTAGGATGGTTTTAACGCAAGGCACCTTCTAGCCACCATTGTAGTGTCAGTTTCTTGCCGAACTTTGATTCCAAGAGCTTCTAAACCGCCTCCAATATTTTTTAACCTAGAAAGCAATTGATACATGATAGAACGCAATACAATTATATCTCCGTAATCTCGATCACGAACCCGCGAATGTCTCTTAGACAACCTACCTACTATCACAGTTAATAGTATGGGAGTGGTTTTTGCCGGGTCCGATATTTTTACGATCGCCTGGAGACAAATTATCATCACTTCCATCGTCTCCGATGACTATTGGCTCTTTCAGCGTGTTAGGCTTCAGTGATCGAATTACTGGCTCAGGCAATTGGCTGGGTAACCGGTGTCCATTTGGATAGTTTGCTTTTGAAGATCTTAAATGGATAAAATTACATTAAAACCTTCATGAGCATCTACAAGAAAACTTAATATACTTTCTTTTTCACATACGAGAACTTACTTGGGTGATGCTGCAGGTACTTCTGGATAATGCACTGAGATATAAGCATTTTGCAGAGACTGACCGCTGCTTACTGTTTGATTTATTACCCCCGGCACTGGTTTGTCCTCCCATTGAAATGGCGGCTTCGTAGATTTTAGATGCCTGCATAGATTAATAAATTATAATGTGCAAGGTAATGAGAAACACTTTGTCCGTCAGAGTGACAAAATTATTTTCTAGTACCTATGCACTTGCTCCTGCTGATCCAGTCTGAAAGACACGTGCGCAATCGCATCATGATTCCATAGCCATGATGTAATCATAGCAGCTCTTGCAGCAGCCCAAGATGTAGCCGGGTTGTGCGCTCTAAAATAAATACATAACGTAAATACTAACACAGAAACATCAATAACGATTGTTCTAATGCACAAACTTTTCACAATTTCTCTTACGTAGGAAGGTAAGGATATTTCGTAGTGTTAGATTCTGTTGCTCGTGGCATAATTTCTTCATCACAGCTTTCATCTCCGCAGCTTGAATCTGTTTCATCCCAGTCCTTGGATAGCTTCATAGTTTCCCGAACAGATCGATTGACGCTTACCGAAAACAATTCAGCTTCGCTGGCGATTTTTTCGGTATACACTTTCCTAAACTCCAACTGCTTAGAGTCATCTTTTGCGGTGGACGTAGTCGGTATTTGACTGTCGGCTACTGTATCTTTGGCGACCCTACTGAACTGATTTGCTGTTTTTGAGCTACTAGGCTGTAAGTCACCAGATGCAGATAAACTACGGCTATCACACGCACTGCTGAACTGCAAACGACTTTTGATCTCTTCGGCGTCTTTTCCTCCCAAAATCCAATTGTGAATATCATTGCAATCTTTGGATACAAACGAGTTGATTTCACCACAATTAGGTTCCAGTTTTCCTGCGTCTGAGGTACTAGTCACATCCACACCATTAGAACCACTCTCATATTTTTCAAGCATTTTCTGAAGCATACTGAGATCATTACTGTTACAGTAACCCATGGTATGGTCAATTGGCCCAATGTTTTTCAAAACAATAGAGTTCTGAGCAGTCAGGCTATCTTTGACACTCAATTCCTTCTCCTTGACGGTCAGTAGATCACTCTGATTGATGATAGTACCGCCTCCATCGGCGATGACCTTCGGCGACAGCGAATTTTGAGCATCTTTGGAATTAGTGTCTGTACTTGCGGTACAGATGCCTGGATGTTCGATAGAACTGAATCTGAGATTGTTAACCACATGCTCTCTTGAGGTAGAGCATGATGATTTCGTAGGAGGTGCTTGAGCCTCTTTCGGCAACGTCGCAGTATGGTTACCGTGGCCGTTTTTTCCTCCAACATGTTCTACTAACGCATCATACTGCCGAACCAGGTGTTTGCTCAAAATTCCAAGCTGGAGTGCACATATTCTTTCCAGTATTGCATTGCAACGCTTTTGTTGCGCGTCCGCCTTCTCCTGGAAATCATTTTTAGGTCCTTGACAGCACACGCACCTCTTCTTCGGCATTTTTTTCGATTTTCTGGACAAGCCCGACAGTTTTGTTGGCTTACTGCCTCCATTACATTCAGACAGTCCAACTTCTCTCTCTTCTTGTCTCTCTTGGTAGTCATTTTCCCCGATGGAATTAGCTTCCATGTCCTGGTGCAAGCAACCGTTGTCGCCAAACAACTGATACACGGTTCAACTCTTCCCTTCATCAATCTGCATCACAGTATAATACAATCATGCTACTACACCACAATGACAACGATAACTGCTTATTTGCTTTCTAAAATGCAGAATCTTGTTTCTCACCTTTTCAGTTTCCAAACAGCTAAGTAAACAGGAACAATAAATACCCAACTATACAAAGTCGTCCATAACCTACACAGACAGGATAAGAAGGGGTCTTCGGAAAGTAAAGTTGAACAAATTTTCCTGTCGTAGAATCCCCAAGGATTGGCAAAGAATGGATAAGTATTCATTCCAGCATTTTCATCGCACCAATGTCACGTCTGCAAAAAGAAAGGGTACTGTTAATCAGGCTTTCGTCCTTTGCACCACTCTTACAAACTCAAGTTTATGATTGGAATTCTATTATAGTCTCATGGAAACATTAAAAGATTAGTTCGGACCTAGGGGCAAACTAATTGCCTTGACAAAAAACCCTTCAACACTATAACATCTTCTTCAACATTACAAGTCTTCACACAACTAACTTTTCCGCGATCTAGCTTACAGGAAAAGATTATATTTGTGAAAACTGAATGCAAATGCTAGTACTCATACTGATGTTAATTCATTCACGGTGAACTGAAGCCTGTGATTCTTCCTTGCCGAATTTTCAAAACATTCGCATGAGGAAGCAACAACACAAAATTAAATTTTCCCTTCTTTTTTGCACTTTTCTGTATATATAATGTTGTCACTAAATAAAGGCGACCGTTGTCACAGGATCGAGTTCATCGTGAATGGATGCAGTGCCCACATACGGGTAAAAACTAAAATCAATTAACTTTGTATTCCATGCCGGATAACTGGAGTGACGATTTCCGGTCAAGTCTGCAACAACCGCATTTGGCAATTCATTTGCCAGGCAATAATCCATGCCTAAACTGAGTCTAACGAACAGGTAAGCTGTGACAATCCGAACCGGGTGGTAAACCTCAGTAAACTGGTTACGAGCGTAATGAATGATTGCAACTTCACCGCAGGAAATCACATACACTCATGAAAGACACAACGCTTTGTGTAGACGAGAAAGATTGATCCGAAGCATCATTCACATCCTTACGTAAAAGTACGAACAAGTGCTAAAACTTACGTGATTAAAATCCGGCTTGATGATCCATGCAGACAGTTTGTAAACTGACAGAAGCTAAGGAACAGATTCAAGTATACATGCTAATAAAATTAATCGCGAAACAGTATTTCACAAGAGCAATAACTGTACAAAAGAAACAGCGCTAGTATTCTATGGCTTTAGCAACGAAGGAAATTACCAAGGAACGAGTGAGACTCTATTATAGCCATAGACTGCGAGACTGTGGGTAAAACTTATTGGAAAAGCAAAGTACAGCTCTGAACTGCACAGCGCCTTAATTCTCACAATGACGACGACGGTGTGCAATGCTTACGAAGGCGTAGCAAAACGTCGGATACCACATACAGACACTTTGCCATATGCCTTTCAATGTTGGAGATTGAAGAGTAGCGCGTAAAAACTCCTCACTAAACCACTGCACGCACTATACCCACCTAAACCTGCGGAATTATCACAGCTCGCCACTCCACAAAAAATCCAGTGTATTGCAGTTGTCTATTATGCGCCATGCCAAGCCAAACCTTATCATGTGTTTCCCCTACTCACACTGCCCCCCGTCTTCCTCCGCTCGCGCGGCTCCACACTGCTCCCAGGACTGTGAGAGCGTTCATTTTAGAAATGCCGTATATGTAGTAACCATGCAGCACGTACGGACTGACAGGAAAATGCTTCTCGGTTCATGCATCACTCTGCTCGTCTTGCCATGAACTACACGCTGGATTGGAATATACTGGAGAGTGGAGTGCTACTCTGCGCAAACGGCTGCAAGAGCTTTCTGGCATCACGCACTCGTGTATCCGGAGGAGAACAGTGATCTCATGCCTCCATCCGCTGACTCAGACATCAAGGACGACATTCGTTAGCTATACATTTCATGTGTCGGTCNCTCATGCCTCCATCCGCTGACTCAGACATCAAGGACGACATTCGTTAGCTATACATTTCATGTGTCGGTCTCTATGATCGCGTTCTAACCGTGTTCGAAATCGCTCCTAATCGTCCGTATTCCCTCCAAGACATAAAGCATTCCACCAGCGTCACTCAATGGGTTTCCTTTCCTATATTAAGCTCGATCCTCCTCTCTGCGGTGTGGAGTGTGGAGGTAAGGCGTTTGCCAATTGTAGCCGCATCACAAGTCCATCGCTGTAGTTGTGGGCGCCAGGGCGTCCTTCGTACAAGTGCAGCTTAGTTCTTGACTTTACCGCTTGCCGCTAGCTACTCCTTTGTTTGTGGCGCAGACTTTGGCTTCATCGCCTCTCGCACACCCTTATCGGATCTTACATTGCATTCCTAGCGTGAGCCCGCCGGCCATACCCCTCTCTGCAACCAGTCATTCCATATAAAAGCGGATAGAGGGAGCGGAAGTCTTTGCTGTCTCTTTCTTGCCTTTCACTGCTTTCCATACTTTAAATCGTTAAGGAGAAAGGTAGAAAGCCAAAAGCATGATTACTAAGTGGCGAAAATCCTTTGACCTCACCGGCCAGCCGATCCTCTTCTGCCCTATCGAGAGTTGGGAGCAGAGTAGAGTACTGTAGGAGGTCGGGAAATCAGGAGCTGCAATTACTTCATTTTTTAAAATGGGCTGACTCAATCAATTTCACACCCGACTTTCGCCTGCACAAGAGCTGAAAGCTATTGCACCCTTTCCACCTGTTCATGCTGTGAAGTCTTACTGATCTTCACGCTCATTTCAATCATGACGTTAGCCTGACTTTTGGAGCATACTAGAACACCTGATCACATGCCTGATTGATGGATTTTCTCGGAATACAAGACACGGAAAGTTGGTACATGAATGTTTCATTCTATCGTGTTAACTCTACCTGTCTCATCTTCTTTACTTTGTTCGTTTGTTTAATACAATGCAATGTGCACTCGACACGTAACATTTCAAGTAACCGTCCTTATTTGGATTGTGAGCGTCAACGCTTAAAGTACAAACGTATGCTTGACTCATGCAGTCACCTACACATGCAAAGGTTACTTCAGTAAGAAATGCTTATGAAGTAGCAGATTTAACTATTAGTTGGTTTGCTGGGTTCACTACTGACTCATGATCCTTCTAATTTACAAAATAGGGGATTTTCACAATGAAAAATCTGTACCTTGTAACACTTGCACGGTACTTGTATAGAAAATCTTGTGAATAGGAGTTGAAGGGCATTGATCGCAAAATGGTAACGATTACGGAGGAAATCAACAGCTGCCAGTTCTCTTGAGACATAATTAATCTCCTAATCTACGTTCTACAAGTGTACAAACATGGTGAAGGTTGGACTCGACCTTTTCCGTACAGGCAGCTAGCACAAAAACCATGCATTCGTCCAAATACTCCGTCCTGTTTGCATTTCACACTCCTAACAGAAAAACGAATCCAGGTGGCTAGATCGATCTGTAATTTTCATCTCCCTAAATTTCGCACATCTCATTTCATTTATGGCAAGTAATCAGCAATTTACGCTTTCTACCCTTGTAGCTCTACTGAGGGAGTTGCCCAACGAAGAATGAGAATTCAGACTTGCTCCGCATGTTTACTGGGCTATCTTGTTGCCCCATCCCGTATTTTTCTGTCTCATTGATGTACCCTGTACCTTCCACGTAACATCCGAGAAATCATGTAGATCTACAGACAGATGATGATGAGCCTAATATTGTTTACGAGACTTGTCGTCATTTCGCATTAGCGAAGCGGCAACACTCAATCGATTCCGCAATCTCATTTTCACTTCTCTCTCCTTTTCTATCTTGTTTCACTAATTCACGGACTGAAATACCAGCGGTTACAATTCTTCCGCTATCTTACGGCGATAAGATTGCGTTTCTATTTCTGTTGCTCTAATCAGCTGGTTTAGATTCTGCATACCAAGGAATTATATTCCTGGAATCTTAAAAGTAACTTGTACGAAAAGCAGGCTACGCCCGATTCGTCATAGCAGGACAGGGTTCTGCACAGTTAGCGTTACAGCTTTTTTTTCAAACATGCTGTGATTGTGGCTAACGGTAAAAGAGAACGCGGTCGATATAGAAATATAGCCAACAGCAAGGTCTTGGTATTGTGGTATTTGTTTTTCGCCTCCCTCTCATTTGGAAAAGTTACTTTGCCATCTATTCAGTTTTTTCTCGCTTCATTACCAAACAAGGGGTTTCTAAGCAGATAATTGCTCATAAAACTGTTAGAATTGCCCATTATATCTTACAATGAGAAATATGCAGTTCTGTCTCGCGAATTCACTAGAGTATAATAACATGTATGTGCATACCGGCATGAGCTGAAGTTTAAGTCTTCATTCGTAGATGTGTTTTCAGATTACTTAAGAGCCCACAAAATACGGCAATAAGATAGTAAACTCACCGTGTACGTGTAGTCTTACTTAGACGGATGAACGGGGTACTCCATGTACCGGTTTGTTTAACACCCACGTGCCTTTTTGGAATAGAGCCTACCAAGTTGTCTTAAGGCTACTGTCTGGGGAGACAAAAGCCTAAACACACTATGCAAATCTTGAGAGATCTAATCCTTGGGATTAAGAATTGTGCATCTACATCGTGTATTGCTCAAGGTGGATGGAGATAGAATGTTAATGTTAATTGCCCCACTTGGTAGTTTTTCTCGTCGTGAAAAGTAAAACAGTATTCCTTTACTTATCACTTTGTAAAGA
>VRMD01001484.1:0-16846 GCA_009872375.1 Sminthurides bifidus
CAAATACAGCCGCCATTGCTTCAATTGCAGTCCTGACAATGTTATTGTAAGGGTCTTGTTCAGTTAGGGACCACCCAGAGGTTTGGCAATGGGTACGAAGCATAAGAGATTTTTCGTTCTTTGGCGAGAAATGCTCTTTCAAAAGCTCTGCCCACAACCGTCTAGCTGCCCTCATTTTGGCTATTTCCTGTAAAACACAGCATATTTGGTTTTTAAGATGGATCCTATACAACAGCAGACGTAGCTGAAGCCGTAATCTAATTTGGAAAATGAAGCCATACCATATAAAAGTTCATTCCAATTCCCCAGAAGAAAGAGAGTCTTGGTGCAAACTCGTCAATATCAAGGCCAGCTTTCATCCCTGTCCTGCAATATTCTAGTCCATCAGCTAAAGTAAATGCCATTTCTAAAGTTGCTGTAGCACCAGCTTCTTGCATATGATAACCGGAGATACTGATGGAATTGAACTTTGGCATCTTCTTAGACACGTAACTGAATATGTCTCCAATAATTCTCATGGAAGGCTCCGGTGGGTAAATATACGTATTTCTGACCATAAATTCTTTCAAAATATCATTTTGGATCGTTCCAGACAACTTTTCCGTAGGTACCCCTTGTTCAGCCCCAGCAGCAATAAACATGGCCAGAACGGGGATGACAGCGCCATTCATAGTCATGGATACTGACATTTTATCCAAAGGGATGCCATCAAACAAAGTCTTCATATCTTCTATCGTGTCAATAGCCACTCCAGCCATGCCAACGTCACCTGACACTCTGGGATTGTCTGAGTCATACCCTGTGTGTGTGGGGAGATCAAAAGCGACACTGAGACCCTGCTGACCTGCTTTGATATTTTCTTTATAGAACTTGTTGCTTTCTTCCACCGTCGAAAAGCCTGCGTACTGCCTAATTGTCCAGGGTCGCTGCGCATACATCGTTGGGTAAGGACCTCTCGTGAATGGGAACTTTCCAGGGATTTCTTTGGGTATGCTAAAAATTAAAAATACTAGTAAACTGTCAGTCCAAATTCATGCATCAAGGAACTAGATCATCATAATTAATTAAAGGAAATCCGTACTTCGCAGCATCATCTTTAGTATACAAGGGTTTGATTGTCACGTCTTCAGGTGTGTACCAAAGGAGTGTTTCCTCGGGATCTTTGCCTTTGAGCTGTTTTGTGGCCAACTTGACCCATTCTGGGTCCATGTGCAGGCTTCTGGTGAACGTTGAAGTAGTGGGCACTGACTGAAAGGATTCAAACGTTGTTCATTTGAGTTATATAAACAATTCTATGGGTTCTAAAATTCTAAACTGAACTATGATTGAAAGTATGGATTCTTTAAATCCGAGTATGAATTTACTCCAGAACTGTGACAACTGAAGATTCAGCGTGACTCGGAAAAGCGGATAAAGGTTAATAGAGAAGACAAGCTAAAGTATTATTCAAGATCTTTTCCAAACATGAAGTTTATTCAAACGATAACAGTTTCGTGAATTTATTTCATACAACAGTACAGCTTTTTAAGTCCTCGTGACTCAAGTTTCCTAGTAATCTATTCGCCACTAACATAGTGCAACAGAAGTTTTTTCATTTAAAAAACAAATGGCAAAAAAATTCTTCGGCAAAAATATCATAAACTAGTATAATTTGGTTAGAAGCTTCGTGCCCAAAGGATTACTTTCTGCAAAAATCCAATTCGCAAGCGTTACTCGTGTATGGTTTTCAACCAAGATTAAAACCTAATTTAGGAAACATATGTACATGTCTATCGCTAATCAGGTAAACAAAATTTCTACAGTCTCTAATGCAGTAACGTCTACATAATGTCAACTGCCTCCTAGTTATGTGGTAAACTAGAAATTTTTGTCGTTTGACTATTCTTTTGAAGCTTCGTAAGACATCATTCGTCAATGTAAAACACAGATTATGTAGGAATAGGAGAGGACACGGATGGTGAAACTGGCGAATTTTCATGAGGCTGGTCCTGCAATTTTTGTAGGATACCAGTCCTGTTACTTAGAGCCTTTGCGGCTGTTTCTTTTTCTTTCTTAGTTGGAGGTTTTTTCTTCAATCGGCAAGAAGATATCAACTTGAAAGCTTCGAGTACTTCTCTGTCAGCCTTTTCTAGATCTTTTCTCAAGTCTGATCGCATGATTTCCCGAGTAGCAAGTACTTCCAGATCACGAAGCTTATTTGCATTATGACAGTGGAGTCCCCTCAGAGTATTTTGTGTATTTCTGATGTCCGCAAGAATTTCATCGTTAGGATTGATGAGAGACGAGTCTTCCGCACAGTCTGCCACAAGCAACCCTTGTTCCATCAAAACTTGTCGCAATCGAGATTCTAACGCGGGTCCACCTGCAGAGAGACCGTCGTCCAATCCAAGCGCTTTCACCAATCCTGGCCGAGTTATGAAATAGCTCTGGCCGTCTGCATCTGCCTTTGTACTGCCATTATTTGCATTGAAACCAGACACGCGTTCTTCCACTAGTGCTGCGACAAGTCGTTGTGTCAATGGGCCACAAACATCAGGAGACTTCGATTCCAGTCCGTTGGTTTGCACAGTCGGTTCATCTGGTCTCAAGTAGTGCTTCCCAAGTGGTGGCACGTTAAAAATAGGTATCAGGAAAAAAGCTGTACTCCTCCGTTGTCTTCTTCAGCAATTCCAAATCCTCCTTATTAACTTCTCTGCAGTACGCATCAGCAAAATCCCAAAACTGATTCGGCGCTTTTTGATCAAACAATGCACTATCATCCAGCTGCAGAGCGTGTGATTTATTCTGCACTGCTCTAGCTTGCTTTTCACTGGCTTTCTTTCCTTTACTTTCAACTTCGCCTTTGACCTTTTTCTTTGGTTGTCTGTCTTTCGCCGATGATGCTGCCGATGAAGCGGTCGACTTACGACTAGAAGTAGACGCCGGAGAACTTGGAGGTTGAGCTGGTGACGACGTTTGCGACCCCATCACCAACTTAGCTGCAGCAGATACTGAGGTTCTTGTCCCATGCCCNCATCACCAACTTAGCTGCAGCAGATACTGAGGTTCTTGTCCCATGCCCAGCATCAATCAACGTAGCAACTGCATTAATTTTCTCCTGGTGCTGAGGATCGTAATGATCCCCTAGTGCAGCAACCGGATTATGTACAGCATTAGAAGAATTAGATAAAGCACCTTGTTCTCTTCTCAAAGTTCTCATTCGAACAGAAATATTGGACCACAAAGATTCTAATTCCATTTGAAGCAAGTCCACATCTTCCATAGTTAGCATTTCAAAAGGTCGATTGTCCCTTCCCCCAGCTCCAGAAGAGAGAATTTGGCCAATTCTTGAATAATCTTTAGAGTTGAGTAAATCCGGCATGTACATAGTAGGATATGTCGGAAGACAGGCAGCACACAACCGAAAGAACCGGTGTTCCAGAAGATTCAGATCCAACTGAAGCATTTCCAGCACTTTTCCCGCTATTGCTCGACGAATCTTTTTCCTTCTTTGAAGACTGCTCGCTGGTGCTCGTATCAAGACGAGCTTTCTTGTTGGGTGGTTTAGACTTCATTTTGTCGAGCAGATCTCACAAGTCCTGATTTGGCAAATAACAGTCCGTTTTGCACTCACACCTGTGGTTATCAGTTCAGCACTTAGTCACATTTCCATACACAAGCAAACGTAGTTCTACGTCAACAGCAACATTGGAAGCGATATACCAATAGTTCGTTCATTTCTCACTTGTACTGAATTCTATATTGAGGAACAATCATGGAGCACTGCACATGTGCACATACTTAAAACGTGATATTCGACGTCAAAGCTCGTTGCGGGTGAGAAATTCATGCTTGCATTCAACGACGAACTTAAGAAGTTCGCATTGATCAATTACAAACGCCTTTCAGATTCCATTGGATCCGCAAAGTGACAGCTTCATAATGTACCAACTTAACAGAAAGGCGACACGTACTACGTTACAGCTACACGTCAGACAACTACTTAAAATACGATTTCAACTTACCGAAGCCAATAGCTTTCTAGCCGGAAGCGTCGATGCTAATCGTAGGAGTGACATTTTGGTTCAATCAAAGCAGACTAAACGTCAGACAACTACTTAAAATACGATTTCAACTTACCGAAGCCAATAGCTTTCTAGCCGGAAGCGTCGATGCTAATCGTAGGAGTGACATTTTGGTTCAATCAAAGCAGGAAATAAATTTTCACAGATGCGCTAGCTCCTCAAGGGAATTCTTAGCCCTCGGCCCTCAGTCTTCTAGTCTCTGCAATAGAGTAAATACCAGAATATAATGCGAGAATGAGAAAGAATAGCATGTACATCCAAACTTTATCAAGGTGTCCCTCTCTTGCGATTACGCCACATCTCCCTGGGATTACCGCTTCATATAATGTGGCAAAAACGTCAAAACTGTTTGCACAAAACTGATACACGTACTGGTTCCGCAACTTTTTACTGCTCTCCGCATGGAAGTTCCTAGCAACAAGGTATTTATCATTGACGCTTCTAAACTTCTAACAGGCAGCCACCTCAGTTACAATTCTTTATATAAACCTAGCAATTGCAAGATTCGCATAAAAGCAGACAGCAGTTTCTTACATTTACTCCCATTAACACGAAATAATCTTATATTTGTAAAAATTCAACTTTAATTACAATGAAGTTCATATATACTTACCTTACCATCAGTCATGAAATTGTTGGGCTACCGCACCAGTGACGTCAGCAGCTGTTTATTTTAACCTAATCGTAATTAACATGAACTGTAGATACAACTAAACTTTCAATCCAGTTTGACGCAATTACGATGTAGCTTCTGTCCTCTGCGAAATTTTTACAGCCCTCTTCCCTTACACGTCCAAGTGTATGAGAATTCGCGAATCCCTAACAAAATCAACTCATAGTATTAGAGAATCCACCTCATCGCATTGCTGACGAGTAAAACTCTGTGCGTAATTTTTGCAAACCGTCTATTGTGTTTTACACTCCAGTGCTTCTCGCAATTCGGGCAATGAAGAAAGTCTTAAAGAAGGCGAACGCGAAACTGCTCTAGGAGGGAACGGTGCAATTTACCTGAAGACGTTCAGCGAGCGAGGACTGAGGCTGAACTCATCTTCTGTTCGGGCACGTCCAAACGCATCTGGCGTCTTCATCTTGTCCTTAAGTCTTCGAGCGCGTTACCAAAACTTGGACAAGATAATCCGGTCATGTAGCCCTAAGTGAATCTAATCATTAGCATGAGCCGTGCCCACAAAATCTGTCGTGTTCCTGACTAGGAATACCGGCATAAACAGACCGTTTAAATTCTTACGTAAAGCCGGTGTGCTAGTCCCGTAACGTATTCTGTGAACTTGTCCAGATCGATCAAAAGCATGTGATTTTGTACGGAGCACCGAACACATGCAAGCCAGGAAATGTACAGAGGAGAATAGGAGAATCATGCGATTTGCCCTTTTCCCAACGTTGAGCATGCGAGTTGGTCTGCTGCTCCGTTCAAGTACGTGTTAATACATATATTGTAAACTCCTCTGTGTTCATCGTTTCTGCTAACCAACCATGCAATTTTGGGGCAGGAACAGATCACAAGATTCAGTTGGACTTAAGCCAGGCAGAGGTGAGCATCTACACAACGTTGCGGTCAAATTTTCGCGAATTTCCGGTTGGACTGTCGGTTCCTTGTGTGAACGTAAGTGATAAATATTTTTTTTGAATTCCTTGTGAGATAAAATATTGAAATACGAAAATTTTGGATATATTTTGTGGTTACGTAACAACTGGCATGGCATGTGCCGCAGTCAGTGATGTTGAGGCATGGTAGGGATGTTACGTCATCATTAATGTAGATAGTATTTTTATCATTGCAAATTCAGGATCGTATTTTAAAGGATTTGCAGTTAGTGTGACCGTGATTGGAATTCGAAAATGATGGAAATTGCACTTATAAATGGGAAAAGATCGTTTTTTGGTGGAGGTGAAGCAGAGAGAAAGGCAGTGAAAATGGAGCATATGAGAGGGAGCGGACCGGGAAGTAGGTCAGTCCGAATTCGGTTTGTGAGATACTTATGGGCTATTGGATGGGGAATTCGGGGAGGAAGAAGCTGACAAAAGAGTGAGGTCTTGGAATTTTCGTCTTGCTAATATTGCAAGGTTTTGTTCCAAGGTAATATGAATATTCGCAATGATCATGATCAATGATTGTTAGGTGATTTTGCTTGGATATTTCATAGCTAAGTTAGAGGGGTAGCGGTAGAGCAGAACTCGGTTAAAGCAGAAGAGCAATCAAAATTTTTGTCCAGGTAGAAGATTCCTTAACTTTTGCTTTCTGTCTGTGGAAAGTCTAGGAGTATGCAAAAAGTGATTTTGGCACCGCCTAACGTTTCAAAGAATTGTGTGGTCGAAATTCATGATTCAGGTTGATCTGAAGACAAGATTTTACGAGTAATACCAGGCGAAACTCATGGCTAGTGGATTAGTGGCAGTATCTTGCTATGTAAAAGTTCTAGAAGCGTAGCTTTCCAGAACGAGGTTAGGGAGGTGAGTTCCCAATGAACGCATGCATGGGCGAAGAGTAGTGAAGTTAACCCGACCTTGAGTGGAATTGTATGAGGTTCAAGCCTGATAGAACTGACTTGGCAAAGAAGGAATTGCATAATAATTTGTACTTTAGACTGTAGACGCGTGTGCGTACGGATAAAGGCAGGTGAAGCGAAAGTGCGTGGCAATTGAGGATTAAGTTGCTGCCGTGTGTCTTTGCTGTTTGAGAGGTTGACGTTTGCCTGCGTACTTATGAAGTACAGTTTCTGACTACAGTTTCCCATATGATTTGCAGGTTCCTTAACAAACTCTAAATTCTAAACATGGGTGTCCCAGCTGGTGATGTCGAGAAGGGAAAGAAGATCTTCGTTCAGCGATGTGCTCAATGCCACACCGTAGAAGCTGGAGGCAAACACAAGGTCGGACCTAATCTCCATGGGTTGTTTGGTCGTAAAACCGGTCAAGCTGCAGGCTTCAGTTACACCGATGCTAACAAGGCCAAAGGTGAGTTGACTGCAATTTTTGTGTAGATTGCATAGACTGTTATAGGAGAACCGAGGTGCTGATCTAAAACATTGGATGTTGGGCTTGCAGGTATTACCTGGGGAGAAGACACTCTCTTTGAATACTTGGAGAACCCGAAGAAATACAATCCCAGGAACTAAGATGGTGTTCGCTGGATTGAAGAAACCTCAAGAGCGAGCAGATCTTATCGCTTATCTAAAATCATCAACAGCCTAAATTTCAATGAATGCAGTATAATCTTCTCTTGTCAATAGACCTAGCACATAGCAAATTACTTAAGCAGCCACCTGACCCAACTTGTAGATTAAAAAACATGGATGTAAAATCTCGTAGCTTGGAATATTGCGGTGCTCTGATTACATGCTACATGGCCAACAAAATAGTTTTCCCGGGTTGTTCCAGTATCGTAGGTGCAGTCACACTACAGTTTAATTTATTGTCACTTATGTGATAGGAAGACAGTGTGTTAACTGGCTGGTATCAGTTGTGAAGTCTACATGTATTCCACACATCTTACGCTAGAGTGGGTTCGAATTCCAATGCATCTCTTTTGCACTGGATTCATGCTCGCTATCGTATATTGATGAGAGCAATAGTTCAATAAAGATCTAGAACTTCAGTAAAAGTCTGCTAATACTCATCAGCTTATTTATTGCCGGTCCAAGAAATTAAAAAAATATTTACTGTGTTCAAGACGTTTCGTTTGTCTCTATCCGCAATTTAATGTTGACTGAGGCTAACTGCTCGGTGAGGTACTTGAATACATATGGCACTGCCATTTGTTGCACGTCACGATCGCTTTCACATATTCGGCACCTTGGCCAAGGAGTTTCGGATAGATACTGACCGGGTCTGAGCACTGGAATGGTGACGGTAGGTGTTAGAATGGAGCCACATTTACGACAGATGAATGTCGTGCTTCCATCGGAACCGAAAAATAAGCGGTCCTGCAGGAGCCGGGAAGCACCATGAGAAATCAGACAGTCTTTTTCCATCTCCCCGAATCGAACTCCTCCACCTCGTCTACGACCCTTAATCGGTTGGCGCTTTACTGGTTCCATGGGTCCTGTAGCACGTACTTGCCATTTTTCCGAAACCATATGTCTCAGGCGTTGATAATAGATGATGCCCAGGAAAATATCTGCCGTAAGTTCACGACCGTCCACACCACTGTACATTCTTTCTGTTCCGTAGTAATTGAATCCAGATAGATTCAATAATTTTCCGAAATAGTCTGGAGCGGGATCCTCTTCAGAAAACTTAAATGGAGAAGCGTCGTGAGCGAGTCCAAATAGTGCACCAGTTTTACCCGCCATGCATTCAATCATCATAGCTGAAAATTAACAGAACGCAGTGTTGATAATTATGCAAGAATAAAGCACAGACTGCATCATTTACTTCGAATGTAAGCTAGGAATTAAGAAGTGCGACTACGTACCGACTGTCATACGAGAAGGAAAACCATGAGGATTGAAAAGAATATCAGGGACTATTCCTGACTCAGAAAATGGCATATTTTCCGTTGGCCACAGAAAACTGCATATACCTTTTTGACCTGCTCGGCTTGCAAATTTATCGCCAGGGCGTGGATGTTTCTGTAATTACATTACTCGTGCTATAAATTAAGGCTGCAAACAAACACCATCTATCCTTCGAGATTTTTATTTTACTTACCGGTACTCGAATCGTAATTACCACACTGGATTTTATTTTGGTGCCTGTTTCATCTCCTTTAAGTTTTACGCTGTCAACATGTGCTCTTTCCGCGCCACTGAATCTAGCGACTCTATAACTAGCTTCCTCAGCATTGAAGTAGCTGAACAGGAAGTACCAAAGTAAATCGCGTCCAATGCGGAACCAACTTAATTACACAAACATTTTCACATGACCAAACTTACCAGTAGTAAGGATCACCTTTTTCCAACATAGCACCTATATGGGGTAACCCATCTGGTCCTAACTTTTCAGCTAGAGAGGGCTCTTTAGGATTAATTTGGAAATAGCTCTGCACAAAATAGAACATTTGTGTAATCTACACAATTTCAATTGTATCATATCAAACGTAGTTAAGGTCATGACACTGGCCTACCTTCGTGCCGTTGTTCCGTAAAAGCTCACACAGGTCAATATGGTCGGACTTATATATGCTTCCATGGCCAAATCCGCGTTCAAAGGAAGCCTTGTTTATTATCATTGAGTCTTCCATGTCATAGCCAGTATAAGATATCACAGCAACGACAGCATTGGTACCACTAGGATAATCGTCCATTTGCAAATAGTCATGGTGAGCTGGGCGGAAAAATGGAGCTCCTGGTGTGTATAGTCGATAGATCTTATTCTCGGCAAATCTATGATACGTGTGATAGGCGGTTCCCATTGTTTGCTTGCCCATCTGACATTGATACATATTTCTTGGACTTTGATTGCAGTCTGGCATCGGAATCAAAGATGCCAGATGACTCAGAAAAGCTCTTTCACTGACTTCCATGTGGGTAGTAATCTGCATAATTAAGAAAATCAAGTCATTGCTTGGATTTACACCTTTTGCTGCTTCAGTAACGGCATATAATATGGCCACTGAGCATAATGCATTTGTCAAGAAACAGTTACGACCCGACATAAAAATGCTTACTCCTGGATATGCCTCGTTCGGATTTACACAAATGTCCATATATAACTGTTCAAAGACACCAATATACTCAATCTTGTTTTCGAATAAATTAAGCACAGGCCTCATCATCCGCGCTGTAGTGGTGAACAAAAACAGACCAGGAAATTGGCCTTTGGTTTTTTCTGGAACCATTACAAGTTCTGTCATTGGCGGTACCTACAGCAGAATAAGAATCCGGTTTTATGAAGTCCCCATAATTACAGACAGAAATCTCTATAAATATAAATGGTAAGTGACAATATACCTTTTTTCCTTCAATTTTTAAAGTTCTAAGTCTATCGACTATTTTTCTGCTGTCGGTTTTTAAGATATGTCCTAGGACTCTGCCATCTAAAATAACTTTATACGCCTGCTTTGCAGGATAGGGACAACTTCTCTCGATTGGAACCATACCTAAAGTCACGAGAACTTGAGGTATATGACTGGGATCTTGCGTTTCCGTTACAATTTTACAAAATGCAGTCAGATGATTGAGTAAACCGCACGGAGCACCGTCAGGAGTGTGGACGGGGCAAATGAACCCTGGCAAAACGCAAAGCATAGTTTGAAATCGTCATTTAACATTCTTTTATCGGAAGCGGAAGACTTCAGAGAAGGTCTAAAAGGCTGATTTGGATATAAAATAAAATGTATATACCCCATGCATCAGGTTGTAGTTGTCGGGCATCAGTTGTTCGTAGTTCTTGGAAAAAAGCTCCTCGATGAATTGATTTAAAGTGTGCTAGGTATCTGTTTCGGTTCAAGTTCTCCGCAATGATTGTAAATCCTTAAATTGCAGAGATTCAATTCCATTAATGAATGACATTAAGTTATTTCTAAAAACAGTCCTCAAATACTTACCTGTTCTTTGAGTTAAACCAATGCCCGTTTTAGACGGTAAGTTTCCAGTCGCTAAGAACGACTCGAATGGAAGCTCTAATCTAGGAGCTTTCTGCATAATCCCTATCATGTCAGCTAAAATCAAGAAATTTCATACTGCTCAAATGATGATGGACCGGTCGATGTTAAATGCAAAATAGACATGTTGTTGTTTTGATGTTATAAAATAGTTTCTTAAGTACTTCACCATTTGTTATTTTTTCTGAAGGACGTTTCTGTGATTTCTTGATCAGATTTAGTTGAACGCCTTGCAGCATGTCAAGCAACTTGTCTTTGATCAGAGTTGTCATTAAATGCCCGGCTAGCAATGCTTCCTGCATCATTACGTGATCAGGACTTTCCGGGGCACAAGATCCTTCAACACCGGCGTACAGTTTTTGTAAACAGTGTACCAGAATATGAAATTTTTCCATATTTGTTTTACAATGAACGGCAATGCCTTGTCTGGAACAAGAATTAGATTTTGAAGATTCATTAACTTCTGTCTTCCCTTGAACAGCATTTCATTCCATCATGTGATGTTAAAAGATAAAGCTGGTAAGAACACAAAACGCAGAAATGACAAATAAGGCAACTTACTCAAGCAAGAAATCTCCGCAGTATGAATCTGTCCGCCACTCTCCAATAAGCAGGGTAAACTTGTGCCGAAATGTTTTCCCCAAAAACACTTTCGCTTCTTGATGGGAGTGCACATTTTGTTTATGCAACTCCCGTAACATATCTCCCACGTACCTAACAAGTTCAAAAAGAATCACTATAATTTTATGACGATCAAAACTATTTCGTATCCATGCAGTTTTCGTCGTATCAGTTTTCATTAATTGTATCCAGGAATACCCTTTCAGGATAACATTATCTTCAGATCCCATGATAACTTGCTGATACACATATTCGTCCGTAACATCAACAAGCGATTTTAAAATCAACATGATGGGCATAAAAAATAGTTCCCTTCCGACGTTGGTCATCAGTTTGCAAGATCCATCGGCTAAATAATGCAGTACGTTGTTCTAGAATCCAATACAAAAGGAATAGGTTTGAAGTTAATGAGGACTAGGTTGGAAGCTTCAATATCTGTAAAATTTTAAATGCTCAGATTCTTACAACAGAAGTTTTATCCTCTCGAACACATCTGATTATGACACCTTTGCTGGAGAAACCTCGACCCCGATTTTCCCAAGATTGCCGAATGATGAAATGAGGAAAGTTCCCTCTTGTAACCATTAGCATTCGAATAATTTTCTCATGGCCCTTCGTGATGAAGTATCCACCGAATTCAGTTTCATGCTCGCCTCGCTTGATGAGCTCTTGAGGTGATAGACCAGCTAAGTTACAAAGCTTTGACTGAAAAGCACAAATGCCATCCAGTCATCGTAAGTCTATGAGGATTAGGATTATAGCTCGTAGTACAGAAGATTCTAAAATGTCCACAACGATCACCAGGTAAAAGCTACTGAACTAACCCGTAGCATGACAGGCATTTCTCCCAGTGACTTCTCAATAGGCTGCTGTTCTACTCCATTAAGCCACCAATTAACAAAAACAGTCATTTGTCCTTTATAAGCTGGTTTGCCTCTGTCGGCACTCCGTCGGGTAGATCTGTCTTGTTACACAGTCTGTTACATTGCTCGAAACCGTGGGTTTGCTAAACTTAGCATCCTGCATTACAAGCAAGTACAAAATTTCATTAGTATTCCACGAACAAAATAAAACTGATCAAGTCGTTGCCGTACCGATAAGCGTAATTCTATGCGGTCTGCTGATGGTAATTCAAAGGCAACAGTCGGCATGAGCTTCAAAGCCGACTGAATTCCCTCAGCAATCATCCAATCAAATGATCCCACATGTGGCGCCGCTAGATCTTCCAGAACCTGGATATCAAAAAAGTTTATTAGCTCAGATACTCGTGTAGTATGCATTTCCGTTGGTTACATTTCATAGACCAGTACTAAAACGACAGAATTAATTACCGGGTCAGCAGTAGGTCGCACTCTTCCATAGTCTGGCTTAAGGTTGGCAAACTTTGGTTGGTCTGGAACGAGCTCCCAAAGCGGCTTGCTTGTGTTACCTAGCGACCCCATGGCAGCGTTGCTCCGTTATTGCTGAAAGCTGATGCTGACCAACGGGTAAAAGGTAGTTCCCGTTACTGCAAATGAAACAGTTATTGTACGACGTACTTTCGATGAATCCTACGTGCCCCTTACATATAGGAACATGGTCTGTCAAAATGTATAATTATCTTAAAATAGCAGAAAGTTTCTTCTACTTTCCGGCCAAATGGCTAGTTTCGTATACCAATTAAGATTCACTTTCACATTCGGTACACTTTTACCGTTTCTCAAACTTATGTTATGAAATTATATTGCAAAAAAAGAAATCTTTCAAGTTATGATTTTCAATTAAATGAATAGTTATTTAGGGCCGCAAATGAAGTGGCACGTGCTCTTCAAAAAATCACACATGTAAAAGTCAAGGATGTCTCAAAGTTGTTTCAGTGAAGTGAAAAAGCGAAGGTGAAACGGCAGATATAAGATGAGATTCCCTTGGCTCGTAATGTAATTTCTATCAATATGTGCATTTCTGTGAAGTATTTAACACTAATCAATAAACGCGACATTATTTTCAAAGTGTATTTGACATAGGATAAGTTCTGCGCCTGCTGATTTGCACTAAATTTGTTTAGCGATAAAATGAAAGTGGAGTAAGAAATTGTTTCAGGTATGCATCTGTCAAATAGGTTTAAATGCCAATTTTTATGTAGGGCTTACCAGAATTATGTCACCTTCATGAATTCTTAAGAAAAGATGCTCTAATTTATGCTCCAATCTTCCAGAGTATTTGCGCTCATCTCTAGTTAGTTACCTGGTGTTACTTGTAACTAATTCGAGCTCGTCACTGCTGATTAAATCAGAGGAGAAGCAGATTTATACATTAATGGTACTTTAAATCATGCAAGAACTGGTCTCACAAGCGAAGATATCAGAAGGTATGATCACTACTAGCTAGTTAATACATGTAAGGATGGTCTGCAGCAGAATGACACGTTGTGGAATTTATGCTTCCGTTTTATGCTTGCATAGGTGACGGGCGACAAACTGGGTGGATGAAAAAAACAGATTGACACTAACATGGATTTCAAACAGAAATTGAAGAACTTGCTGCAGAAGGAGGTAATAAGTAGGGTCACATTAAAGTCGAATCTATTTGATCATGAGAATGGAGCATTAGCTTTGAAGTGCTGAACATGTTTAATTTTTTGCAGGGTTTGCAGAAAGTGCAGAAGGTTCTGAGTCCAACAAGTCCGGTCAACGACGGTCACAATTCATTAGTCGCGCTACCAAAAGTTGAAATTTTCCCCGTGAGTCGGAGCAGAGATTCCGAAGCGGAATTACGACTGCTGCCCAGCGATCCGGTTGCTGACGAATTGGTGCTAAAAACTATAGATCCTCGATTTTTTGAATCTGAAAATTTTGATCCTAGTCTGTACGAATTGCAAGTAGGTAGTATGTTAAGGCTTTATTCGCGAACTCTTGTACTACTAAACGATGTGTCAACGCTGTAACGTAAAGCTGAGTGTGGTTTGATTTTGTTCTCTACAGAGACTTCCTGATCCGCTAAATGACGAGTATATACGGGAGAACCGCAAACGGATTTTGAAAGAACTGACGGTAGTCTCCAAGAAAGTTTTTCAGCTCATTCTAGAAAAGCAATCTTCTTACACTGGGGAAATCGAAAGGTAAAATAAATATGTCCGAAAGGGAAAAAATTACGACCACACTTTGGAGATTTCAATGCCTAATCTAGTGATTCTGTGGATTTTAGGATAAGGTTGATTGAAGATCAGCTCCGAGCTGCTTTCTTCGTTTGCCAAGAATCTCGGAAGGATCTGGCTGTGACCAAACGTGAGTTTACCAGCAAAAGTCTAGGTATATTAGCTAATTACAAAAAAAGACAAGTGGCCATCAATCTCCTGAAGTACTTGCGGACCATCAGTACTTTGGTAAGTCCAACCTGTTTTACTATATATTTCTTGCTTGTGAGATACGGAAATCAAGATAACTAAATGCAATCTGTGCAGCAAAAGACTGAAGTACGCCTAAGGGAATTATTAGCCGAAAACGATTATCCTGGAGCCATTCAGCTGTTGTTGGAATGCCAGCAAGCTGCCATAACCTACAATCACTTTCATTGCATTTCACAGCTGTCTAAAAAGCTTAATGATACTTTAGAAGTTGCGGAAGAGCAACTAGATGTAGCTTTGTCGAAGGTAATGAATTGGGGTTTTCTTTCTAAAGGTCGGTTATTTAACATTTATGAATATAAGACTAAAAAGTATTATTTCACGATTGTGCAGGTATGCTTAGATTTTGATGAACGCCATTATGCTCGGTTGCAACGAGCGTATGAGCTACTAGGTAAAACCCACACGTGTGTGGATCAACTGCTAATGCATTATTCGTCGGCTGTCCACAACACTGCCTTCAGTGTAGTACACGGCTTTGCGGAATTGTGTAGAGTGGATGACCAGCCATTGAATCTCCAGAAAAAACAATATCAAGATCTTTGTTCGGTAAGTCTCAGAACTTTTTGGCAAGCGCAGTCTGATTACTATAAGTATGAGTCTAGTATGTCGTGATATGAATTTGTGATGATGTTTTAAATATTTTTAGTGCCTTACTCAAGAGATCTTTATTCCTTGTTTGGTGGACCTCGGCAAGGCTATGTGGAAAATTGTTCTTAGTTACTATAAGCTACTTTGTTGGCATCAATTGTACCAATGAGTTGCCAAGTGAGCGAAATAATTATTCAACTAATCTTTGATTATTTGCTGGGGTCATGCATGATGCAACTTAAATTCATTATTGTGCTTGTAGCTATAAATCCTGATGATCTGGGTGCTGATGCGGACTATGTAGACCAAAAACTTGCAGGTGGCTGCGCAAAAATATGGCAAGAAGTGCAAACGAAAGTCCGTTCATTTTTGCTATCCTTCGATTTCACGGGTTTCAAAATGGACGAGTTCATGCAGATACTGTCAATCATTCACAGGTAAGAGGAAATTATTTTACGGACCTTGGAGCAACAATGCAGCAGCAAGTTATTCGTAAAATTTATTTTTGTGGCAGCTTCAAGCTAATTGGACTCGAATTCTGTGCAAGTGAATCAGAGAGCCTTCAAGATTGCATTCAGCAAGCCAGCAGGAAAAATATGGCAAGAAGTGCAAACGAAAGTCCGTTCATTTTTGCTATCCTTCGATTTCACGGGTTTCAAAATGGACGAGTTCATGCAGATACTGTCAATCATTCACAGGTAAAAAGGAAATTATTTTACGGATTTTGGAGCAACAATGCAGCAGCAAGTTATTTGTAAAATTTATTTTTGTTGCAGCTTCAAGCTAATTGGATTAGAATTCTGTGCAAGTGAATCAGAGAGCCTTCAAGATTGCATTCAGCAAGCCAGCAGGAAATATTTTCTACGCCATCATCATTCAAAACTGGATGAATTAAGAATATTTTTAGAAAATGAAGCTTGGGAAATATGTCCAGTTCGCTCAGATTTTGACTTCATGAAATTGCATGAGTTCAAATTTCTCTTAAGTGATACCTATGCTGCGGAGACGAACTTAGCTTCCTCGTCTCATAAGGCTTCAGTGTTCGAAAAGTTTTTGAAATCTGGTTCTCCTTTCGATTTACAATCCGATGAAAATGATGAAGATATATACGGCGATGGGGATGTAAGATTTTTTTGCGAATTATTTTTGACACGCTCAGTATCTGTATACAATGTTCTCCGCATGTTGAAAGCGTTAAAACCTATAGTGTGTCGTGGATGCCCGGCATCTACCTAAATTTACCCCCTCATGAGTTCCGTAATACTTTTCCGTAAAAGTTTGAATGTCGTTTTTTCGAAAACCAACATTACGCAACCCATTTATCGACGACGCACTTTCACTTAAACCAAACCTGCAGTGGGGTTTGACAAATTTGGGCCTCGACTTTTTTCCAGCTGAGGAAATCGCTTTTAGTGCTTTTGAGCAACATGCTTTAAGGATCTTTTCATTTTCAAGCAGAAATTGACGAAGAAATCCGCTGTCACTAGGCAAGAATCTCAAAGTTCGGCTGAATTCATAAACCAGAACGGAACTGAGGCAGAATCGGAAGGAAAAACTTTGATTATCACTAATACAGCGTTGAGCATATTACGTTTGTTTGGAAGGTACGTGATGCAGTAACCTGTT
>VRMD01001485.1:0-16828 GCA_009872375.1 Sminthurides bifidus
GTAATCTTGCTACGGCTGCTTCAAAATCCTCATGTTTACAAACTATACTCCTTTTGCACGTTTGTAAATCAATTCAATCGTTTCAATCAATTTATTATTTGTGCTGATGATAAGTCATGATTATTGGAATCCAATGTTTCAGTCTTACCGATGCAAGGTCATGGCTACGTTTTTTTTCGTTTTTTTTATAAAAGTAAAAGTAAAAGATTCGTGAAAAAAAAACTGAAATGGAGGATCAGTAAATCGAGCACGGCTGCATGTCGACGCATTTTTGATTACTTAAAGTCAGCAAGTAATTGGATGAGTCAAGAAGTTTTGGAAAAAAACGCTAATGTATTGCAGCGGCAAAGTAAATGCTGCTTGTCAATGATAAATGCAAAGTAATGCAACACATAAGCATGAAAATATTGCCAAACACGTCCATTAAAATGGACAATTTACTGTAAACAAGAGCATATATTTGGCGTCAGTGGTGAAAATGCTTATGCGTTCCGTGGCCTGTTGAGAGATGGGAGGATTGTAATGCAATGTGTAAATGATTAAGATTACTTTAATATCGAAGCAGAATTAATGATGTGACAAAAATTTTGGCATACTGTTGTTCAAGCATTGATGACTGAAGTTTTTTGAGTTTCCTAGTTTTGCAATAGAAACGAGTTATCACGAGTTTAGAGCCGTAGAGCAGGAATGCACTTGACATGAGCAGTTGTAAATTTCTGAAGTGAATGACCAAAGTGTGAAGCTCAAGTTTTGTAACTAAATGGAAAGTATAAAGTTTGTTTTGTTCATCAAACCTGGTTTTTTCTTCTGCTACAGTCTTATTACATATAAGAGTTTTGAGTGCACATTTTGACAGCGAGAGGCTCCCGCAAAGCAAGCAGGAAAAGGTCGACAAAGATGCAAAAGAAAGCTTCTTTTTTTCGCAATGCATAAGATGATTGGTGTGACGAATGTGGATGCGGGACAAGTAGCTGTTACTAATGTGAAGGATGCTCTATATATAATTAACAAATGGCGGAATGTGTTTTGCAGGAGTGAGCGGCCGCGACACAGAGTTGAGCATTAGCAGATAGTAGTGCGTTAGGAAAGGATGAATCGGGAGAAGACGAAGATGATGAAGTCAAGAGTAAAAAATTTTTGCACAAGGCACGCGAGTCGGTGAATTTTTGCTAAAAATAAAGATCCATTTCAAGTGGAGCTAACGGGAGGGGAATGATGATGATGAGGAGCGGTTGTCGGGATGTTTTGCTTGCTGATCGCCATACGTTTGAATTTCCCATCTGCCATTTCGTCCATGAGTGTACAGCGGTGCCCCCAAATTTTCATGAACTCGGCTGAATCAGTTGTCCAAGAACTTGCACTGCCTCTCCTTGTTGATTTGCCAGTGTTGCCGAAAATTTGCACAAGTTTAAGTCAGTGCTGAAGTGTGAAGTTTACTAAAACCCGAGCTATTGCTTCGTACCATTCCTGAGTTGGAACTTGTTCACATTAAGGCTCACACGAATACATTCATCAATAATTTTGTACGAGAGAATTGACCCGTGCTCAAAATGACGAATAGCAGTGTTCCGGTTACTGTTCGTCTAACTCGTGCCACTGGCCAACAATGGGGATTCCGGCTTCATGGAGGAAAGGATTTCAATCAACCGCTCATCATTCTCAAAGTAAGCGATCAAAGTACATAATAGACGCTACGTTTTGTCCACGTGCTTCAAGGTTAGTGGAATTGCGACATGGGAAGTGGAGAAGGATTTGATTTACAAAATTGAGCGATTCTACCGGCTACGCCTTAATTTGTTCTCTCGTCTTAAGTGTCGTCGATAGTCTAGCTGAATTTGGCCGAAATGTGGTGATAAGAGTAATCATGAATTGTATATTTAGATGTCATAAAACCAGACAATCCAGGCGAGACACATTTGCTGAATGGGGAAGTGGGAAAAAACTTGAGACGACTCGAGAGTCAACAATACTCATGTGCCCTACGAGCCCAGACGTATATAAATTAGTGAAAGTCTAGTTCAGATTTGGGGAATGACAAAGGAGGAAAAACTGGCAAACGCGTATAAACAAGAGTTGCTTATAATTGACGTTCCTTTACATGTGTTTATTATACCTGCGAATTTGGGTCAGAAAAGAAAAATCTGCTCGAAGCCTCCCTCCCCACTCCTCACTATGGCAATATGAAGAAACGCCAGTGAAATGAACTCGAGCTCTGCTTCATGTGCAAAGAATTTGTCTTTCTGTGGGCTTGATTATTTAGGCTGATGAGTGGAGGTCAAAGATAGGTGGGTTACAGCGCCACAGTTTTTTAGCCTTTTATGAGTTCTGTGAATTGCTAAATTAGGCTCTAATTTGAAGAAAATTATGCTCCACTTCAAACAAAATTTGGCTTTAGCTTGACGGAATTTGTTGAAGACGACTTGTAATTTTTAGAAGCTTTGCTAAGTTCTATGAAGCTGTTGAAAGGCAACCAGTAGTTACGACCGTGACACTGAAGCTGATTTGACGTTTAATTCCTACTGAGGAAAGCCGAGACTGGACAAAGATTCTTCCTGTTTTGAGGAAAGTTCAATTTGAGTTGAAAACTTGAACTGTTTCTGGACACAATTTTGCTCCCATGCTCTTCAATGGTGACCCAGAAACTAGAAGGTTGGTTCGGGAGAATGAGGCATGGGATCATTGCCAATAGAATGTGGAGATGCAATGGATGGGTTCAAGAGTGCCAAAAACGTTCGATAAATTTAGACTGTTAACTTCCTGAATATAAAAATAGTGTCGCAAGCAGTATGTACTCAATAGGCCGCCATTGACTAGAACGGCTGTTGCGTGCAAACTTTTCGCATATTCCTCTGGGATGTAGGCGAATATCCTTTGAGTGCATACGGCTAAAAAGCCTGGTTGAAAGTTGATTGCAAAGGCGGAATGGTGCAGTCAAGATTAAGGAAGGCAGCAAAATGGATGTGAAATGTTGCGACGACGACGGGGTCGGTCGGCGGCATGTGCACATTTTTTCACAAGAGCCGAAAATTTAAATGTACTTTCGGCGACTTGTGGACACATGTGAGATATATAGCCTCCTCGAAAGTGCTACATAGCATTGGCGCATCACATCCTGGGTGGGGACGAGGCACAATGATTAGAGTCGCTTTCAATGGATTTTACACTGAATGTGAATATGGCGCAGAGGGGAAGGAGTAAATGTTTTTATTACTGTGGTAAAAAAATCTGCTTACTCAAACCTCACACATTCATTGTTCTGTGCCGGGATTGACGCCAACTCTGCTGGTGGCTACCAGGTGCCCTCGGACTTGCGTTACCAAGCAGCAGGGCCAGGGACGACTCTGGCAATGACTGATGGCGATTAATTATAGTTTGATGGATGTTCAGAAGGGAAGTTGGAGTTTACGGGAAATTTGGCAAATTCCAGCAGCCCTAGGATAATCCTAGAGAATTAGCTTCATCCGCTGCCGTAAAGCTCAGCGGTGAGCATCAACTCTCGGCCTCGGTGAACACACGGCAAGAAAGCGGAGCGCGACGAGTTGAGTTGCACGTAAGGAAGTCAAGAATCAGATGTCCCTGCAGGTCTCGGGGAAATGGAGCTATTTGAAAGAGTCGGATTGAAATACCCGGTAGTGAATGTGTAAAAGAGACGACATGATTTAGTAGTTCTGACAGCTGACTTTCAGAGCAGCATAGCGGAGTGGTGACTTCATTTTGTGCACTCGGACGGGCATTTCACGATATCTGTTCTAACCGCAACTGAGCGGATTTTATGGGCGTGTATAACTTTGGAATGGGATGAGAAGGAAGACGGGCTGGTTGCATTCGCGTAAAAGTGGGTTTCGGGGCTACAAAAAACACTTTCAATCACGTACCTCTACTACTTGCTGTAGTGAGAGACCGTGCATAAGCTGTAGGAGCAGACTGGAATGCGGCAAATGGGAAGCAAGAAGTTGGAGTTTGCTCGAAAACGCTAAAATCAAGGACAGCGGAGAACAAATGTTTTCAAAGAAGCGGAATGAAGAGCGTGTCTTGCACAATGCAAGCGCCGGTCTGGTGCGGGCTGGTTGATTAAAAGCTCATTGATGATTGACAGGTGTCGGGAGGATCGATAGCTGAACAGTCTAACTTGAGCGCTGGAGACGTTATTCTCAGTATTAACGGTTCGGACACGACTCTAATGAGACACAAGGATGCTCAGGATCTGATCGCACGTTCGGGAAACACCGTCGAGTTTTTGGTTCAAAAATGTGCCACGTCAACATGGAAGCCAAGCGTCACCCCCGTTGGAGACTTACAGGTCGGTGCAAGGGGCGGATTGGTAACGCAAACTAGCTTGGCCAAGAATCAACCATCTTCTGGGCTTCGATTTGGTCCCGGAGTCAATTCTGCAGCAAAGCCTTTCCTTGTCAAGGTTTTAAACACATGGCTATAATGTATATATTTGTACCCTTTCATGAAGTTCAGTTATCCCCATTCGTTTGACCCCTTACAAGCTCTTGGCGAAGTCACACGAGTCTTTTGAACTCTCCCCTTGTTTTGGATGTCATTTTGTCATGGAGCTCTTTTTATTTGCCACCACGCCCGGTATCGCCACCATGTATTTTCCCAAAACTGCACATGAATGTTGTTTTCCCCAAAACCTTCCCCAAAAGCCGTTTAATTTGCCCACGAATGAAATCTAATTCTTCTTTTTTTATGTATGTACATAAAGCCACAAGAAAATCAGTCATTCGGTGTAAACAGTAAGGCATGTAACCTTTTCGATGTCGCATTATTGTTGTTATCATTTCTCATACTAATGAGTATTTTCCCTCACTTGACCAACACCTTTTACCATTGCGACTACTCATATTAAAATGCTGGCAGAAGTGATGTAACGCGGCCTCTTTCAATCCTTTTGGAAGATGGGATTTGAAGCACTATGGATTCGTATTTTGGTTAATTTGCTCTTTTTTTTGCCGATCTTGTTCCAGTCTAGAAGACTCTAACACGACATGCGATAACCTCACATTATGCATGACGTAATTAAGAACTTACTACGTCCCTCTATAGTTTCCTTCCTAGAAGAGCTAATGATAGAAGATGGTATGCTCTACCTGTTTCTTGCCGTACTTAATGCATGTGAGAGGTAGTTTTTTGTACTTTTGTGTAGTTACGAGCTTTTTATGTGCTTCTACGACTTTGCTCGTGAGTAGTTCTCTAATGTGAAGTGGGAGCAGAGAGAAAATAGCACAAGTAATTAGGATCATCGTATTGGGATCTTGAACAGATTTTCAAGGTAGATGCCGACGCGTAATACTTGCGTACTAGTGAAAGTTACGTGTTTGGTAGTACCGCAATGGGAAAACATCCAAGAGGAAGTGCACACATACTGTGTGGTGCGTACCTAGGAAATGAAGCAGAAGATTTCGAAACAGATCATAGATACGTAGAGGATAGATAAATCACATAGAAGTACGCACACCACAACATCCCTTGTGGCCGATGCCATGCATAGAGGAGGAAGGAAGAACCAGTTTGTTGAATAACTGAAAAGAAGGTCATGGCTTCAAAGTTATGGGCAAGGTCAAAGTTTCCGTAGGTGAGAATTAGGGAAGTGAGTGATAGTCCGAGTGACAAGTACACCGACTGCTTTTAACATAAACAACATCCAGGACATTAGCGGAGATGGAGGGAGACATGAAACAGGACGGAATGAGAGATTGAGAGGTCGTATTTTGGAGGAAAAAGTTTGCGTAAAAGGTATTGCGAGTGAAGATATCCGGCTGGAAGTTGATCAAAGCATTTGCCTGAGGAAGTGGAAAGAGCAAGATGTGGAAAGGAAATAGGGAATGTGATGAGTGAAAGTTGAGAGAAAGTTAGGAATATTTAACGGCTGGGTGGAGAGTCGTTTAGGCAACTTATGGATGCGGTAATTTGTAGCAGTAAGGTTTACACGTGTAGATGCTTAGATGCATGATAGTTTGAGTTTGAGGTGAGCAGGCAGATTACCGGAGGGAACTACTCCGAGCTAAAATGCATGCCGAGGCGGGCTGAAGAGGAGAGAAAATGGAATGCTTGGTGTGGATTTTGAGTTGCGTCATAGCTTGGAATTTTCACGAGCCGTGGAGGAAGGATGGAAAGTGGGGGAGTGATTGGATTGTGATTCGATTTCAGGACGGACGGGCCGTTGTGAACAATCAATTCAATACTCCGATAAATTTGTACAGCGAGGCAAATATTGCGGAGGCATTGAGTGCTCAGGCAGAAGTTTTGGCTGGCGGCGCCATCGGGTAAGACGCTTGGAGAAAGTCGTGCAGAGAAAGTTTGACTAATTTACTCAAGTAATTGAGATGCGAGAGAATGAATGGATAATCGTCCAAGTTGGGCAAGTCAGAGGTGTGTAATGGATGGATGGAGGCGCACTTATGCACGACATCTTTCCTCTCTATTACAGAGTAAACTTTAAGAAGAATGAGAAAAAATACAACTTCGAAGAAAGCGAAGTTTACAAAATGCTTAAGCAAGTTGAGAACGAGCCGGAAGATGCGGGCGTCCCTGAAGGTAAGTTTTGAATAGAGCACACCAAAGTGATGAATACTGAAATGGATTTTACAAAAACGCAAAAGCCGAATGCCCGAAGCGAATAAATAAAACAGTCTGAGAAAAAAGGCTGGTGTGAACGTCTGTTCGCGACAAGTTGGATCAGGACTGATAACTGCTACAGAAATTATTTTTGTTCCAAGCTCTTATCTTCCCATTAGCTGATAGCCAAGTCACTGAGGGAGTGAGCGGTAGATATGCACATATGACGGACTATGTTTTAAATATTTGCAGATAGACCCCGAGCCGAGGCTGAGAAAGTTCCGCCTCCTCAGTTGACACAGACAATAAATCAATTAAGACCAGTTAGGGCACCGGAACCCAAGCCCAAGTCCGCGGAAGCTCAGCAGGGAGGAGGAAGCCAGGCTGGTGGAAATCCGAATCTGTGTGCAGATTGCGAGCGACTCATTGTTGGAGTCTTTGTTCGGATTAAGGACAAGAACCTCCATGTGGAATGCTTTAAGTGTGCAACATGTGGTCAAAGCTTGAAGAATATTGGTGAGATTGCGGTTTTGTTCGTAGACACAGAGCTTGTTTCCTGGAAAATAATGGCCCAACTCCGAGTACCTGCAGAGAAAGTAAAGAGACGGGGAAGGAGGGCGAGGGGAGAGGGGATGAGAGTGGCGAGCGAGATAGAGACGGAAAGAGTGGAAGAGGAGCGAGAGAAAGTACTTGCAGAAACTAATGAACCCTCCTCCTTTTGCTTTTACAGGCTACTTTAACATCAACAATAAATTGTACTGCGACGTTCATGCTCAAACGGTAGCAAGAAATAACCCACCTGCTCCAGGACTGGAACCTTTTGCAACATTACCTGGAATCCCAGCTGGAACAGGATCAATCTCTGCTCCAACGTCTCTGCCGCCGTCCATGACCAGCATCCCCATGTAAGTCCCGTCACCGTCATCATCTTTTTACATTACAGGAAACATTGACGGTAGAGCAAGGCGAAAAACGATCAAGGTAGATGCAGTCGACTACTCTGAGGGAGGAAACACAAAATTCACTCCACATTCCATGGTAGAACTCACCATGTAATTCAAAAGTATATGAGTCTCGTATACGGCTTTTTAGTCCTCAGAGCATTAATGCGATGAGTAGCGATGAGAATGTGCGCTCGTATTTGTTTTTTGCACAGCACCGTACTTTTTTGGTACTCATTTCATTATTATTATTATTATTTTCTTTTCACCGCAAAAGATTTGCCTACACATTTTTGTTCCACTACTTCTTCTGCTCACTGTAATGAATGTGTACTTATCTTTTTGTTGCATTTTCAAATTCGCACATGCAATCCAATAGGCCTGACATGGAACCGAAAACTAGTATTGCTTCTGTCCCTCCTTCTACTGCTGGTGATGCGAATGCTTTTGGTACACCTTCCTCCTTCTTCAATAGTGGTTCCGTTCCTTCTGCTAATCCTGTAATGTTGGCTAACGCTGACACCACTACCAATAGCACATGCTGGTCAGCTTCTGGCAGTGTGCCTGTCGCGCCTGCCCCTGCACCTAGCACTTGCTCAGAGTCTTTGATTAAAAGCACAGCAGTTGAAAATCTCACAGTGGATACAGCTTTAGAAAAATTTGACAATCTCACCATTTCCACCTCCGAGCAGTAAGTCTCACAAGCGGTAACTTGATTTGTGTGTCCCTTCTTCGACACTGTCTCTCATCAAATCCTTCTCAATAAGTAACTTGATGCTTTCTGCTTCTCACAAAAATACTAACCTCACATTACCAGACACTCCGACCGATACCGATACTCGTGAACCGAACGGCGCTTTAAGCCAACGGCACATTTGTTCCTTCCGAGTTTTGTGATGTGCTTGCCGGGTAGATCGAAAGCCGTATCTAATCTGGAGCTAAATTTTTCAATTATGTAGACAACAACAGCAACAATTCAACAAATTTTCCCCGGGACCACGATCACCGAAACTTGACCCGTACGCAGCCAACATTGCCCCTCAGCCTTTCCATGTAAGTATGAGATGAAGTAAGGAGACATTATAATAACCTCATAATGCTCATAACAATATTCAGGAATGAGTTTTGTAGATGGTCCATTGAACAATGTCAAAACTTTTCCCTTCCAGCACTCACCTACAGCCCCTCATCATGTTCAAGCTCCAACGAAGACGTTCAAGGAATCTTCCTTCATGGAAAAGAAAACTTTCTCCTCGGAAACGGTGACGAAAACCGGCCCCGGCTCCAAGTTTGTCTGGCCACCACTTCAGTCGAACGACGACCAGGTCACGATCGGAGGAGATGTGCCAGCCAGTCAAGGACACATCATCCCTATCGAACGCCAGCAGTCATTGCAACAACAGCAGAACTTCAGCAGCCAAATGTCGTCATCCTTCTCAACACAACAAGGGCTAGACAGTAGCTTCAATACCAGCAGCTTTAACCAACCTGCCTCCTCTCTGTATCAGAACCAGCCACCCACACAGCCATACAAGCCGGTGGTGCCGCCAAAGCCTGTGAGGGCCCCTCAAGTACCTTACAAGCCTCTAAGCACGCTGCTTGCCCCTGCGAGCAAAGCACCTGCCCCTGCTCCGGCGGCGCCCAGCGTGCAAACGATTCCGTTTCAGAGCATACCAGCATCATTCAGTGCCGCCCCTCCAGCACCCGCGCCGTCGTCCATGACCAACTTGGGCAATGCACTTGGAAACTTGAACCTTAAGAAAGGGCAAAATGTTAGCCGAGGCGTGATGCCGAATAGGGGCAGAGGTGTGCTAAACCAGCCAGGACCTAGACTCGCAGTTTGCGGATCATGTCAGCGTCAAATTCGGTAATTTTTTATGATTTTTGCCCCTTTATTTTTCACGATGAGTTTTGGAGTTTGGAAACTTCCAGTGCTTTGCATTGGCGATTCAAAATTCAAAGCTGATGTCTTGGCTCATATTTCGGACTTTTAAATTGCAGTGGACCTTTCATCAGCGCGATGGGAAGCAAATTCTACTGTCCTGAGCATTTTAAGTGTGCCACACCGAATTGCGGCAGGGGGCTGATGGACATTGGGTTTGTAGAGGAGAGGGGTCATTTGTACTGTGAATTCTGTTGGGAATCCTACTTGGCTCCGGTATGCGCCAAATGTAACAAAAGGGTTAAGAATGAATGTTTGAATGCGCTTGGACAACAATTTCACCCCAGCTGCTTTACTTGTAGTCATTGTCATGTTTGCTTTGGCAATAATCCATTCTATCTTGAAGATGGTAGACCGTTCTGTGAGAAAGGTATGAAGATACTAGCCTGCTATTTTCCAATTAATGCTATACTTTTTATTAGTTAATGAATTTGACAAATCCACACACGTACTAGAAAAGTTAGCCAGTGAAAACAATTTCATTTTCACTCATTCAGTCTTATCCAGAAAGTCAATTTTCCAATTAATGCTATACTTTTTATTAGTTAATGAATTTGACAAATCCACACACGTACTAGAAAAGTTAGCCAGTGAAAACAATTTCATTTTCACTCATTCAGTCTTATCCAAAAAGTCAGCTAAGTCAGGTAGAACAAATTACAGAGACAGTAATGCTTCCAGCCGCACACCATAAACATTGCGCTGGGTTCAGCCAGCCCTAACCCTAGGAGTAGGCACGGATAATAGGCAGGCAGAGAGCACAAAAGGTCAGCTTAAGTAACTGATTTATTACTCACGAAAGAAGCCTTTAGAATCCAGGGGGATGTGCAAGAGAGCTTAACAAGTAATTGTGGCTCCAATGACCTAATACATGCATGCCACAAGCTACTCTCAGCTTTTAGATTCAACTTCCAGTCAATAATCTGACTCTGTCACAGTGACAGAGCTGTAGCAACAAAGTAACTAGCTTTTCAACTTGTTCAAGAACAGCACGTGCAAGCCTAGTACTACTGCTGGAGGGACGTTGAGGGAACACGAGGTCGCAGAGTAGCATAGCGCCCAGACATGATCAAAACATTAATTCTTCCAACATCCAGGAAGTTAGTGACGGCAATGTGCAAGACGTGATCTTGGCTTAGATTTTATTTGTGTCATGCACACTCTGCTCGGCTATCACAATCTTATATATGTGAGCGGTTTAATTTCCTCTAGGCCATTCAGCTCCGTGGGGAAGGATCACATGTACACGATACAGGGTTTACCTAACGATCGTCTCTGCAAAAACGTAGATTTTTCGTAGTTTCGTGCAATGCTTGACGAGAAACTGGAGTCACAGCATTTTGTAAATGAGCGAACAAAGTTTTGAGAAGTGCCGATTATGTAGAGAAATTTGAAACACCTGGTGAAAGGGAGTTGAAACTTTCACCTCGGTAGTTCATGTACAGGCTGACCCATACATACTAGAATAGCTAGCAACAACTGCATAACGTACTGTACTCGCGTGCACTAATTAAATCAACAACTTTCATCAAGACTTTGCACACGTGTAAAAGGATTGTGAACATTTGCTCCCTTTGCATTAGATTGGAACGAACTTTTTACAACCAAATGCTACGGTTGCGGCTACCCCATTGAAGCCGGGGACCGTTGGGTGGAGGCCTTGAACCAGAATTACCACTCGCAGTGCTTCAACTGTTCAGTAAGTTATTGCTTCGGGCTCAAATATACAAATTGGGGGAAAAGCTAGGTGGGAGTCAGAGATGAATTAATTGTATGCTTTTTGCCCTATCGCAGGCCTGCAAAAAGAATCTTGAAGGACAAAGCTTCTTCGCCAAAGGAGGCAGGCCCTTCTGCAAATCACACGCTCGTTGAGCAACAAAGCGCGATTCACAATTAAGCCTCGTAGGGGTAATGGAGGGAGTCAGAGTGGCAGTGAGAGGAGACTAATTCTAATTATGTGTAAGTATTATACTTAAGGGTTAAACCGAAGATGTCAAGATCAAAAAGGTAAACAGAGAGGAGGGAAGCATCTGCCGGCAAAAGCGGTAACGTGTAGCTTGTAGAGGGAGCTGGTGAGAGCTTTCTCTCGGAGAAAGCGATTGTTAAAATAAACGAATTCTGTGTACATAGGTTATGTAGAATATACAATGTGAATAATATCAATACTGCCTACAACTTGTACTAACAGGACTTGTAAAAAAAATCGTGGAAATAACCATGTACAGTTCAAAGACTTTCGGCCGAGGCTGTGGGCAAGGCCGACGAAAATTTCCATTGCGTTAGATTAGAACGGATCTAATTCTATTCGGGTACTAAAATCACATCGTTCTCATTAACCCTGTAACATTGAGTAGAAGCTGGTGGGGCTGAAAGAGAGTGCAGGTGGGGAGACTACGCCACGTGAGCCAGCTTTAAGCTGAACGTAATCGTATTGAAACGGAGATGACGACCATTGTTGAATATTATGTAATGTGTGGACAATGCAGCGATTATGATGAATAAAGAGGAACATCTAATGTAAGTTTCTCAGTGCCTATTCTTTAGCTGACTTTGACATTATCTTCTACCAACCTGAATTGAGCCTTTAACCATCATATCATGCCAGGCAGGCAGACCAACGTAGAAATTATAAGAAACAATCCTACTAAGTCTGCCAGACATGCGATTGGATCATACCACATGTGCCAATGAGCAGAGGATGCAACGGTATTTTCAAATCGATGGGTGTGAATAGGTATGCACAGTGCAGAGTGGCAATAGAGAAAAGTCAAGTAAAATCGTAACAAAGAATCAACACAGGATGGGGTATTGTCATGGAAACGTGCTACTGCAGGAAAATGCCGGTACAAAAATTTGCAGCTGTGCAGCTAGTAACCTCTAAAAGTGAAAAGTAAAAGTAGATTTGGAAGTCATGATGCAGCTGTTCAAAAAAGACTCGTCAAATACTCTTGAGTTACGAAAACAAGATATTTGACATAAGAATGGAAAATTTACCATTGGCAAAGCCATGTTGACTTTTTTAAGAGCTCATGCATAGTGTGAGTTTCCGGAGGCCAAGAGCAAAGAAACTGCCGTCACCGACTCTGGGGGACGTGAAGATGTGTCGGAAATTGCAAGGGAGATAGAAGAAGAATAGATAATGATGAAAAAAACATAAGGCAGAGCTCGAGAGAATCAGACTTGAGACAAACGACTGAGAGCTGTGAGCGTGCTGGAGTCAGTATACGTTATAATCCAGGCTGGCCATCGATTTTCCTAGCGGATGACTGGCAATAATGTTGTTCGAGGGGCAGAAAATTTGCGAGGAATTTTGATCGATGTGCTTTGCAGAAAAACGGAGAGAAAGTCGAAGAGACGGTAATTGAGGCTAACAGACAAAGGCTCTTGACAAATGGGAAATTTAAACAAAGACGAAGTGCTAGAGCGAAACAAGAAATGTACCTGTACCAGGAACATGAGTATCAGCTCAGAGTGATTGCTAATCTTGTTTGTTTTGTGAATCTTTGGAGGACGGTGCGGTACTACGTACTAGGGTTTGCCCACCTGAGTTATTGTCGGGGAGAGCAGCAGGGCATTTTTCATGCCAATCCAAGCATGGGAAGTAGTGATCTGAGTACGATCCCGTTCATTAATATTCCTTATTTCTAACTTGTAATGTGTCATGCAGTCTGTGGATGCAAAGCGGATTGCGAAACAATCAAGTATTTCCGTGGCAGGCTTGCATGTCGTACAGCGGCTGTTTCCTTAATTGGTGCTTCAGCATTGCACAGCTAACTTGTGAGTCCTTTCCTTCAGCCTGCCAGAGGGAAAGTACTTTGGGAAATAAAATTCTAACAAACGCCTCGTCCCAGCAAGCACATAAATGCTTGCTAACTTGACGTGCCTGACAATAGCTTGTTTGCTCGCATAGCATTGAACAAGGGTTTACCTTTTGGCTCGGTTCACCCACTTTAATGCTTGGTTTAATTTTCATATGTTGGCTCAAGGTGGAAATGTGAGGCGTGAACACAGACTTGCATCACGAGGAAGAAGTAACATGGATGAAAAGTGCACCGAGGAAATGTGCACTTACATCAGTGTGAAATGAGCATTTTTAGGGGTCGTATGCACAAGTACGTGGGTGTAATTACACACATGACACCTGATGAAGAAGAGGCGGAGAGTGTTTGATTGCGTTAACGAGCATTTGTTCACATGAGGAAAGCATTCTCCTCAGGTGTTTAAGAGGGCTTGAGCAAAAGACCTGAGAGCATAATCGATGGTTTAAGCACGAGCTCGGCTGGAGTGCAGATGACGTGAGATGGAGGAATGGAAACGGTATCTACTTATTTGAACTGTCGTAGTGGGATTAAAGCAGGGAATTATTAGATGTTACGTCACGTTTGGGAAATGGTGTTTCAAAGGTGAGGCACTCCGATGCGGAGGAGGTGAACCAGAACGAGATTTCATATGATTTTTTAACAGCGTGTATTCTCTTTAAACAAGATGAATGGCAACGGAGGTGAGATCGTGGAAGATACCGAGGGGAAAGATCACAGGTAAGATTTATGTCGGACGTCCGCATGATTGAGTACTGAGAGGGGAGGCAAGTTGGAAACTACGATTTGCCATTTGTTGTGCCGAAAGATAGAAATTTGATCCACGCGAATGCTCTCACATTCCGATTGTTTGATGACTGCAGAACATGTAAATTGCTTCATTATTGATGTAGATTCGTCCTCGCAAAAACGCAGCAATTTCACAGGCATTCAATTCGGACCAAGCCCTGGGTTGGGAGACGGTTCAACTCACAGACCAAAGTTATGACAAAGTTTTCCACAAGAGCTCGGTAACTTGCGGTAATGAAATTAAGATTCCATTACGGCATTCTTGATCAGAAGCGACCGGCACCGGGAGGTGCGAACTTGTTGGAACTGAGGATTCGCAAACTGTTATGGGGTTTCGCACCCGCTAATTTCGTCCAGTCAGGTGTGAAATCACATCCGGTCAGCAATTCCAGCTGCATTGGCTCAGTCTAGGAATTAATGGCAGCATATCATGAACTACCTCCTCAGCTAATAGATTCCTTCTTACTAGTGTATTACTATCGATCAGCCAAAAGCATATTACAAAGGTGGCATTAGAGACACTGGCTGCATGTACAACCTCAATCAAAGTTCCACATTATCCCGCCACCAAAAGCGACTCGGAGCAGAGCGTGCGAACCGGGTAAGTATCAGTTACCACGGATGCGGGAAGCTGCCCGCTGCAGCTGTACAGTACCGGATGTAGGACGGGGATATATAAAAGTGGGATATTCTCGATAGTGTGAAACCAGCCCTATGATTTACCAACTGGTGAATGCTGCATTATAGCTTCTTACCGTTTTATTGCTCTCTCCTCTGCCTACTTCGCGTTAGTGGTACTTGTCTAGTATCTGAAAGACTGGGATTCAAAGGGGGAACCCGATTTCATATTATGGACTCGATGCTCAACTTCTGTATGTTTATGCATTTTGGCGAGGGGAATCACAGGACGTTTAATCAAACTACTCCGGCTATGCCATGGCATGTTAACTGGCAATATAGACAGATTTCGAGTTGGGTCGAGGAGGTCGAACGACTCGAGATTGCACGGCAAGACAGACTGGCAGCAACTGCACTGTGGGAACTGAAACCAGCTTGTCTACACTGCAGAAGTCGCACACTTGCTCGAAAAGTTTTCTCAGTGTTGTTGTTTTACAGACCCGTGCCGTAGTGTGGTGAGATCGCATAAAAGCAGGATGGCGCGGTAGGAGATGGTGGAAATTCTTCCTATAGGGACTCCCGTACTTGCTTGTTTTATAGCCTTTGCGTGAAACGTACGGCACTTCTCCAGCAGTAAAAGAGAAAAGCAAGCTGGAGCCACATAGGACATCATAACCGCTATAAGGGGCTCCAGTTGCGTCGCACCACACCTAGCACAGGGTAGATGTTTACGGTCGCCGAGTGTTACTTTGCCCTTCTGGAAAAGCTCCCCGGGTTGAGATGAGTATAGTGCATGTGGATTTCCTTCGTACAGTATTTCTATAGGTTCTCACGGAGAAGTTAGTCTTTGCTGCAGCGGAAAACACATTGTTTATAGTGCAAGCCAACCATCTAAGTCTACTGCTTCTGGAACTTTTTTCCCAAACTGAAATTATTATTGCAGTAGCGGACTGGAGGAACTTACAGAACTCAACTCGCAAGTGACCGTCGTTCTCCGTCGCTTCAGTTAACGTTGCCATTGCACGAACGTCGTTCAGAGGATTATTTATATTTGCATTTGATATGAAGGCAGATAAGTGTTTTTGGAATTAAAGTAATTCTTATCATATCAACAGTGCGTGAAAGCCTGCAAGACTTGCAAAAGCCCACGGAGTGGCAACTAATCAAAAGTGACAAGTCGCAACAAGGTGAAGAAGGTAAATTCTTGTTCGATCTCGAGTCACAGAGCAATTAGTTTCAACACGTGGAATGAGCATCCAGTAAAGGTTGCCAACATCGACTTTCACTCGTACCTGCCGTGACTTTGTGGGTGCAATTACCACATGAGTAATTATTAGCTACCCTGTGAGATTTTTTAGGGTGCTGTAGACCTTCTTCAGTGAAAGTTACTGTATTTTCAGTCGATACAGCGGTGTTGAATCCGCTTTCCGTGGCAGCCATGTCTGCTAATACTACTGACGGTCAAAACAACGAGTCGAAGAAAACTGACGATTTGCTGGAAAAAGCTGCGAATCAAATGGCCCAGTTAGGTAAGTGCCATTAAGTCGTTGGACGTAATGTGTTAGAGGTCAAGGATTCCGTTACCAATGTTGTCATAATGGGAAAATGGATGTGATGGTTTTGGAAAAAGTTGACCACGACAGTCATCGTCACTATAAGAATGTAAACAAGAAACGATAAGTTACAGTTTTAATGGAGCATGATGGCTCCCCTAACATTACAATGACCGGTTTGGCGAGGTTATAAGGCTGGTTACGATAAGCTCTGTAATTGTTACGTTACAACGGAAGAGTAATATTTCAGGTTGCTGTGAGCCTGCTAGTGGACTGTTCCATTTATTAGTTTAACCTTCCATCCGTGAAATGCGTAGGATACGGTAACAACATAAAGTAGGAATGAGCGTTAATTATGAACGTAATTAGGGACTTGATTTGAGTATGCATACAAATTTAATGTAGCAGTAACTTGAGAGTTTTGTTGTGAGAATCTAGCGATTTATTGTCATTCCTGATGCGACGATAAGATTAGACCGTTTTTGTTGGATTTGTAATGTGTCACAGAAATGTAAAGAATCATGTTAGAGATGAAAGATAGTTGGGAGGTGGAAGTCATGAGCATGAGTTGATGGTGACAGGTTATTAAGAAACTGCCAC
>VRMD01001486.1:0-16823 GCA_009872375.1 Sminthurides bifidus
TGCATTGCAGCAACCAATGCCTTTTCCCACCTTGGATGTGGGAACATGGAGCTCGAGCAGACACAATGAAAGTGATGCAAATCGAAACCTTTTGGCAGCACGGAATGGATTCCAAAATGGAGTTAAATTAACGAAAGAGAGAGAAAGAGAGAGTAGCAAACCCATGCTAATGCTAAGTGCAGTTCACATGTCTCACTTCACACAGTTTGGAACAGAGCTTGAACAAGTGAAGCTGGCGGGAATTTTCTCTTATTACGAGGACGAGCTACCAGGAAGGAAATACAATTCCATTTCGTATCATGAGTTGATCACGCAAAAGCTTGAAATTGGAGATTCAGGAAACCGAGCAGTGCTGGAAGCCGGCCAACAAAGTATGATTGTCGTAAACAAGGGGTTCCAAACAAGTGTGTCCCGGTCTCTTTGGTTCTAAGCGAAAGGAAGTAGAACCTGTTTGGTATGTCGTCGAGGGTCATGGCTGGCTGGGAAACTAAACTTGGTTACGAATGGGTCATTGGGCGAATTCTCCCGAAGACGAAAGAAAGTGTTTAGAAGCTTGAAACATGAGCCGCTAAGCAGTAGTTACCTGCCCTAGTGTTTTGGAATGATACGGTGCTTGAAGAGAAAGCAATTGTGAGCTTCCGCCGGGCAATTCTATGAGCCTACTGATGACTGGATAAAAGAAACACACCAAGATATGGAAGAATTATTTGCTGCAAAAGTAAAATAAGTCGCCGTGAAACTGCAACTGAATGTGAAACAGAACACTGAGGGAGGTTATATATTTCACTCTAACCTGCTCAAGAAAGGACATTGAACAGAAGAGAATGGGGCCGGAGAAAAATCCAGGATGAAAAGCGTACCAAAAGAGAAAGTAAAGCGGAATAATGTGCATGAAGATGAACAACATTAAAGTTTACCCTGGTGGATCCTTTAAAGAAATGCTATTTACATTTCCGTTCCTCTCTTTCCTTCCTACCCCTGTTATTGCGGCCCATGTTGGAGCCAAATTAAGAGGAAGAACGTTTCTTTTCAAGGCTCAAAGCATAGGTAACTAGGGCTCCTGGCCCTCGCTCCGGCTTCTTATCATGGCAATTGACCAAAGAACCGGTTCCCGAGCAACAGTAGACGAGGTGAAAATTTTTCAATTCTGGAACCTTGTTTCTGTAACACTGCTTTTTTTGCACCAACACCGCGGCGAAATCAGATGAGGTACCATGTAGCGATGAACTGGCAATCTTCTTGATACGCTGGAAACAAATATTGCAGGAGAAAATTCATTATATTCAAAGAAATAATGAGATCAGGGAAGGTCGGAGTAACTGCTTTCGCGCTTGGGTTCTTCAATTCCGTCTCTCTCACAGACGGAATTGAGCGGGGAGAAAGTCTGTCCTGTGCCTTTGCCCCTTCAAACGGAAATACGCAAAGCTATATGCTTATTCATTACAAAAGCAAAACTCCGTCTTGCCGAGGCTCATAACTCGTTCGAAGAATGGAAGGAAGACATAAAATGCAGATTTTATTTCTGACGGGTCACTCTTCTTGTTCCCGCGTAAGGAAACCGGCATTCTGTGAGTGAAAGCACACAGCTAGGGCTTAATGTAACAGGATCACGGATACGATGGAACGCTTTGAATTCCAAGTAAATAAATCAAAATATACTTGTTTTAGCTCGTCTGATGCGATCCAGGACGTAAACTTTTCCGAGAAAGGGGTCGATTCTTCCAAACTATAAGGTGAGGATGGATTCAAGCCGGATGAAAACGGAAACAGACTCAGAAGAGGCTTGAAAAGAAGACAGGAGGATTTAAATTACATGCATCTGAGCTAATTAAATTACACGAGTTCCTTGTGTACATCCTCCTTAGATACTTGCACTGTTCAATCTATTTGCATTTTATTCTATGTAAAATGAACATGGATCATACACCCTTACTCAAACCAAGCTTACAGAATAACGCAGGGTTACTTATTGTTGCCCAAGACATTGAAATGAGCTTTGAGAACATTGTCGAACAGGATTGGGTCATTATTTGCCTTTGGATTTTAACAACTTTTTAACTGGTTACATATACAACGAAATAGGACAAGAGTTTTCAGAACGTTTCCAACATTTCTTTTCCCATCATCAACAACAACTGGTGAAAATTGGAGGTAACATCAGCGAGAATGTTGCTCTATTGAAATTAAAATTGCTACACTGTTCTACGACTTACAGATGACAGTTTGTAGTAAGGACCAGCACTAGCAATTAAGCGGGACGGGACAGTCAGCAAGTTTGTGGGAATGCAATTTATTTTAGGAGGTAGGGAGAAGCTCATGTGAAAATAATCAGTCTGGTTCGATTCCTTCAATGCTATTATACAGCGTTTAAAATTAGACGACTCGTCTTCAAAACTTCAAGAACAGATGCCCCGAATTCGGAAAGGAAGAAAGCCGTTCGTTTGAGAGGTATTTATCGAAACGAAACCAGGGCAGGATAAAAAACGAGAATCTTTTCAACAACCTATGAGTTTTAATGAGACGGCTTTCACCACGGCTCTTTTATGGCGGAATTCTTAGACCGCAAAGCAAGACGGAGATATCGAGTCAAAGAAACCCGTTAGCCGTTACCACCGCAGCTCTGGGAGTAAATTGTGAATGAATGGACGGCCTAAACTAAATGTAAATGCCTAATGAATACTAGATGTTAAGCTCAAGGGTACATCACATCCCCTTCGCTCAGCGTCCAACCGACTGAGTTGAGAGCGGGAGGTCGAGTGGCTGGAAAAAATGCGGGTGCAAAATAAAAATCAATACTTGCTGGAACTTGACGCCTGTCATCTACAGCTATTACCGGGTAAAGTCAGGAGAGTACCACATCCCGCTTTTACCGCGCTTCCCCATGCTAATGCAAGTGCCGTGCTTTCTCCACTTTCTCCTCTTAGTAGCTCCACTATCTCCTGCACAGTTTCGCACTTCCACAGTAGATCACCCTCCAGCACATCTCTTCCCTTCGGAGAGTGAATCCCCCCTGTGCTGACATACTGTACTCTGCGTTCAGCACTTCATGGGAAGGTACATATGCCTAGTGTCCAGATCCTTGCATATTACCTTGTATTTAAAATCTTGACTGATCCACCTTGGTATTTCAACAAATTAGACGGATCATGACCACTATTTCTCCTTTTTTCATCGTTAAAAAATCTCCATCACGATTCCTTATTTCCGCTAACCTTCTGTGCCACAAACTATTAAGCCACACGGTACATTTTCCTGCCTATCTGCAAGCTCCATCCTTGGTTGGCGTCTGCATAACGGCTCAAAGAGCTCTCAGCCTCCAGGAGCGGGCTGGTTGACACAGAGACACGGAGAAAGTACGGCAAGCAGTCACACAGAGTGAAAGAGAGAGTTGAACCCAAACACAGTTTCCCTACCGGAGGAGAGCTGGAGCTTTCCCCCATTTGTCTTGCTTCTCTCCAACCTACTGGTAGTCAGAGGACGGAAAGGCAAAGAGAAAGCGCACAATGCTCCAAGGAACATGCCAGAGGAAAGGAGCGGGAGAAAGCAAACAATAACAGGAGCTGAGGAGAAGATAAGGAGGGAAGGTTAGACTCCTTCCGCTAGTACTGCTTCCACCGAGGATTCGAGCTCAGCATACCCTGTTGCCCTCATAGGCATCCACCTGGTGACAGATAACTTGCCATTAGTCAGCCTCCAGATCCTGAACGGAGCACTTGCCGCACACCTTCCCTCCACTTAAGGCAAATCAGGAGGAAGAGGACGGAGACAAATTCCGACTTAGTAGCATTAGATCTTATCATGTTTGCCACTGCCGGAGCCAGATCTTGTTGGTCTACCGTCCTGTTTCCTTCCCACTTTGATTAATTGGCTCAGTTTAAATTATCTACTGTACACTAATCACCATCAATTTCAATGTGTTGAACAAGTAATTCCCTCCTCTTTTCTTCGTTCTCCTCCATTCCTTTTTGCGTTCCCCGAGCTGTGAGTTTATATATCCTCGTGATCCAGTTACTTCCCGGATTAGTGAAAGTCATTTGTTAAGTGTAACTGACCTACGCCTGTGTTATCTCCCCGTTCGATATCATCATGGCCTCCAGTTACGATTTGTTCACCGTGTGTATCAACGCTAGTGTGAATGGAGTATTCCTCCCAGGTGATGTAATCAGCGGTTACGTTTCCAAGTTGTCCTCGCAGATCGTGACAAAAAGTAAGTGTTTTAGCCCACTTAACGACTGAATGTTGAGCATATCACGTCATTATTCGTGATTATCATGTCAGTCCTTCAACTCTTCCACAGTTACATAAGTTCCAGTACCCTCAGTCGTTCCCAGAAGCGGTTCTCTCTCTCAAAATAACTTGTGAATACCACAAAAATCCGCTTTCCTTAAGCCTTATTGATATTGAACCTCACATGTAGGGTAAATCTGCAAGCTAAAGGAACACCTGCCGCTTTGGAAAAATTGGGTTGAAAACTTATGCAGGCATACGTTTTTAAAGCCGAGAGCCGAGAAGTCTTTGTTCGTGCCAGGTATGCCTTGGTTGGATCCTACAAGCTTATGCCGTGAGGCATTGTTAGTTCCGTTGGAACCTCTCAGTCAGTTTTGCGTCATCTATGCACGAGAGTTTCTTGAATTTCACACACGTGGGTGTTTCAATCCAAGATCGATTAGAAGCATGCGGCAAAATATGGTTGGGCAGAAAATATTCAGAAGGGGGCCTCGCTCCAATCTTGTAGACATGCCTCTTTGTGAAACTGAGAAAGAGCATTGCGAAATCCGGCATAAAAAATCAGTATGCTTTCACTCGATGCTTTCACTCAGTACTTTCACCAACTTTTACTCACTCAGCACTTCCCGCCCTTTAGTGTGCAAATATTGCTTTTATGGAGAGAATGTAGCCAAAAGCGGAATTTAATCGTGAGTGTGTGAGGAGCATCCGCCTTCAATTCAAACCCTGCCATTCCCACCCACCCAGCCTCCATGCCATGCATGCGGTGTTATGTGAGGAAATGTAATGTGTGCTGTTCCAAGGCCGGAGGCCGGGGGCACGGAACTTTTCATGAGAAATCTTCTTCAGAGGTTCACAAGCACATTAGCCTTTCAAGGAGGCATTAGAGTGTCAGATGCCGGACTTGTATTCCATGCAAATGCCTCCATTATCCGCAGCTATGCATATAGTAGTTGCTACCATCATTTTAAAAATGCCGAGTGACACTTTTACTCCCGCGTCCCAAGGTCTCTCCATCATTCGGAAGGAGAGGAACACCCTCCTCCAGCTCTCAAAGGCAGGGAACACACGCGGGATTCACATTCAAATCCGCCCACCACGTCCCAACAAATAATTTACGACATACATCATTGTCACGAAAACAGATTTCGCATACTCTTCCAACCGCAGATTAGCATCAATCTGCAAGTGGCGTGCCGCACATAACTGAAAGCAAATGCTTTCAGTACATTATAAAACCTTTCAAGCTTGGCACACTCCAGATCCTGACTAGGGCTCAATCACCACGTGAATGAGGACCAGCGCTGGAGCTGTCACTTTTCCTGGCTTAAAACTTGTCCCAGATATTTTGCAACCTTCACAATGGATAAATGCTCCATCGAAGCCATTCATTTCGTAACTGCTGGATAATTACTTCTCATGGCCGACGGAGTGAATGACTATGCACACTCGTCGGAGATTGAGCGAGACGAAATCCTGCTGCAGATGCACTTTTGCAGCTTCATTCAAATGAACGTGATCTAAAGCCCTATCATTAATGAAAATATCAGCCTGAAATGAAACAGTTACAAGGCAAAGTAATTCTGCATTCATCTCAATGCAGCGTCTACTCGAGTGCAGGATTGCGACAGAGCACGCAGGAAACTTGATGTTACGTCAACACGAGCATTTCAAGCTCGAGCAAAGCGAAGCCATCAAAGTCTGGAATAAACACATCAATTCTTATCACAGACGCCAAAACAAGTTGAGAAAGAGCGAGAGAGGAGCGAGACGAGGAAATTGCATATCTGCTACAAAACAGCCATTGCGTGACAGACGTTTGAATCTCTCCATTGAGAGATTCAGAATCTTTATCCAGGATATTTAGACCTCAAAGGAGCATTGGTTTGCGATAAGCAGGGAGAAAACTTATTTCTACAGTCGGAGCAATTCCTCCGAGAGAGCGGCGGGAAGAGAAAGGAGTCGGCAGCCGGGATTTAGCTGCTGAAGATCTAAACCAGAATCCCATCCCCGCCTTTACTCCCGCTTATGAAAGGAAGAACTGGATAAGATAACATTAACATGACATTCGGAAGATTACCAGTCTATGACTGTCAGCGAGTAGAGAAAATCCTCACGGCTTATTGGAAAAGCCGAAAGACGAGAAGAAGAGGGATAACAGCGTGGAAAATGAGTATCGTAGCAGAAACGGTGGGCTGAGACATGGTGGTTAATGGTGGAAACGGCCTGTGAAAGGAGACTCTATAGGCTGGAAATGAATGAAGAATCGTTACGTTCCGTTCCCGTTATTGCTTTGTTCACAGACTACAGAGAGAGACACAAAGGCGGAAAGAAATAAAGCGTCTCGGCTCCAATAGCGATACATCCAGCGTATTGTACCCGATCCTTTGTTCCCACCACAATTTACCCAGTTTCGGTCACTTCATTTCCGTCCAATGAATCCCCGGCTGGGTACACTCGCTTTAAATAACTTTAGGGGAAATAACTTATTAATGCCGCAGTGAAAGCAATAACTTCATATTTACCCCAGCCCATTGAGCCAATTTGCCATCCCGTTTGTCATCTCCCGTGTGATTAACGGAGGCGAGTGAACCAGTCAAGGCTTCCTAGGAAGATGCCGGGCCTATGGTCCTAATTGCCGAAACGGTTTCGTGTACTAGTGCTAACTTTACTTGAAACATTTGTGCATACACAGGCTTGGGAAGGAATTCCAGAAGAAGTTGTTTCCTTCTTACTTTCGTGTTGAGATACAAGCAAGACTTTTGTACGGCTGCATTGGGACTTTTGTCCGTTTCTTGGAATCTGGTCACAAGAAACAGGCTTAGAGCAAGGAGAAAGCCGTGATCAAACGCAATGATCTTCCTTGACATTCGCTGCACGTAAGTTGCACTTATCGCAACACGGCGGCCTTGACATAAATACTTGCGACAGTGGGTGAAATTTTCATAAGATTTGTGGGTTGGTGTATTGGGTATTGGAATTGGGACGGGAAAGTTGTTGTCGCATAGCTCTAAGAGCTGCGGGTACAACGACACTTTTCTTTAGCATGTGAAGTAAAAATTCAATAGTATGAAAGGCAAAAACATTCGTCGTCGACTAAAAAGTCTTGGATTTAATGGAATTTCTGCCTCGATTCCAGGATAAGTTGAAGCAGGGAGAAAGTAAAAACTTTGTCTCAATACACTCCAGCAGTTAAGAATTTCATTTAAATTCCATATTCAGGCTCCACAATTATAAATGATGCCTAATAGAACCAAGGCTTATGCGCCACTGTCCGTATTATCTTAGCCCCCTTTCGTCATCTTGAACTTCGTAGGTAGGATTTCTCTTTATTGACTCTCGTTTAAGAAATTATTCATCTGTAAATTGAGTGGAGGTAAATCCCACGTATAACAACTGACAGAGTTGTCAGACAAGTTGTAAAGCCGGACGTAGGCGTAGTCCTAGGATTTGCGTTACCGGAAGTAGTAAAAGGGTGGAACGGAAATGAGAACCGCCGTAGAGAGAAATCCTGTAAACATGCCCATTACAGGATCAGTCCAAGTCACGTACAACTCCAGGCACTAGCGGCGTACCTTTGTCAATTCTCGTGCAAACTGCAAACTTCCAGTGGTCTAAAGCCTACATAGCTCCAAGCTGTTTTTGGCTCCTAATGGACCCCTCCTCCAGCCAGCTTATCAAGACTTGTGTTTGTGCGTACCATTGTAATCCGCTGTCAGAGGCAGTAATCCGGTTGCTGGAGTATTGATAATTATAATCCGTTCGCAAAAGCAGTTTCTTAAGAGAGGAAGCTGGCTGGATGAAAGGAGGTTTTAAATGGTCCGTTGTAAGAAAGCAGAGAAGAATGAAAACATTATAGACTGAATCCCCGCTCTGACAGAGACTTTAAAGGAGGGGAGTTGCTTGGCTGAAGAATGAGGAATTCATCTTTTGAGTTGCCCATAAGTGTGGGAGTAATAGTGCGGTCTTTTTGAACCTTTAATCGCGTTCTTACAGCTACAAATGTCCGTGCTAATGTAACAAATTACATGTAATCTGGCTTGCAGACGTGAACATCACGTGCCGAGGGAAAGCCCATGCTTGCCTAGACGGTGCGGACAACTCGAGCAGTTCTTCCCGTTTGAGATTTAAGGGGATTCAATACCTTCTTCCGGCCACATCAAAAGAGGAGTACTTTCTCCTCTCAACCATCTGCTTGGACGAGTACCTCCTCGAATGTGCGGAGGAGGATGCTGGTATGTTGAAAACTTTTTTAATGTCATCCCTTTCCCACTTGTGTCTTTCACTTTCTCCACTTTCTCCCTCGCACTCCTATCCCTTCCCACCAGTACACTTTTGTTTTCCGGCAAGCTCACTACTGCTGCCTTTTCACCGCTCGCCACACACACACTCACTCACTCACCTACCTTTTGTTCTCGAGCACATTCCAGCAGGTGTAAAACCTGAGATGTTTCTCACAACCAAGAGTACGAAGCGGAGTGGGACGAGGTAGGAGGCAGCTCGGCAATCAAAAGCCGGAGAGAGAGAGAAAAAGCCACCACAGAAGCTAGCATGGCAGATGACTTATTGTCGTCCAAGTTTTTCCATTTGCTCTATCGCTCTCCTTCCTTATACGCTTTTACATATTCGGGAAGATGGGCAAACATATTTTCTCCCAGTCAAGAGCACCGTTCCCACGTCCCCTCCCCCCCTCTCCTGAGCCTCGTGGCCTTGAAGACCCAGCTTGATTTCACAATTATTCTCGTGTGACGATATCACCCGCTTTTTTTGTCACCGCTGCACACACAGCATTAGAGAATTGCAATTCTGTCCCATTCCCCAGCTCGTTTATCTTCCTCCTCGTAATGAGGAAATAGGGGTGTCAGAAAGCGTCTAGCAATTAAACTCCAACGTTTATACTTGTAATGAAAATCAAACATATAAATGCAGATCCGTTCCCCAGGTAGTCGCGTCCTTGTCCCCAAAAACATGCCATCCGTTCAACTGAACATTAGCAAAGAACATTCCAGAATTACATTCGCTTCATCTTCCTCTTATTAGCCCTGCCTGCCTTCCTGCCTCTCCTGCCTGTCACTTAAGAAAGACGGTGAAAGTGCCAGGCTTTTGAATGAATTTCCATGTTTTTTTTCTTTCTTTCTTCCAGCTGCAGCTCGCGAAGCAGGGACTGAAATCTCAACACGGCCTATGGTCTTCAAGTTTCACCTTAAGCTACCGAACGTATTACCCCCCTCGTGCCATCTTCACCACGGCTCCATTTCTTACGAAGTCATGTTCGAATGGGAGAGTTGGAAAGGGAGTGGGGGCGGTGGAGACGGGACGGAGGAGCCAGTTTGGGAACATCATACGAAAACAATTCCCATCACTGTTGCTCCCGTGGTTAACTTAAATTGCATTCCTTTCACTGCCGAGCCAGCACAAGTGACAAAGCACGAGAATTTTAATTTCTTCATGCTTCAATTTCGGAAGCATAGATGTGAGCATGAAAGTGGACAAAATAGGATACGTTCCCGGACAGGAAATACACTTCAAAGTTAATGTTAATAATGAGACCAAGTTTGACGTTCAAAGGATCACCGTCACCCTCAAACAGGTACGCGAGCAGCATTGTCATTACAGCGAGCATTAAACCAAATCACCCTTTTCACCAACTTTCCGAAACTCCTTCAGTCTCTCTCAGCCCAATCTCATCGGAAACCTCATCATCGAATGGGATTTCCTCCTCCTTTCATTCTTCCTTCCATGTCTTGTTTTAGTCGCTATGCTTTTTGCCAAGGGCGGGACACAAGCCGTGGCCCCACCGGAAAGATTCCGATTACTTATTCTTCACACTAACTATTCCAGAACAGGATTAGTCAACTTGTTGGCAAACTTTGTTACCTACTTTCCTATACTTTGTCTACCAGTCAAACTGCCAAACCCTCTCAAAGATTTCCTCCTGTAAAGAATAGCTGTGGCAAGGCAGCAATGAGGCTTCAGTCTCAACTTTGTAAGGCACTGTGGCGTACGGAGGTCCTCTTCCCTCTTCTTCTCCCCTCTTTGCTTCAACTCCCGAGCTGCTTCGAGATTACGGCCCAAGTCTGAAAGAAAACCCATCGACGACTGGATGGGATTACTGCCGGAAAGCTTTTTGCCTGCCGGAAAGTTGCTAATCCTACAAATTCCACTTCATCACAAACCATCCCTAGATTCTGTAAAAGAAACAAAAAAATCAATTTAAGATGCGAGTCAACCAAGTAAGCTCATTTCCTTGTCGTGATTGCAGGAACGAACTTTTTACGTCGGCGAGCTCAAGAAGAAATTCAGCAAGGTACTTGCCTTATGCGAGGGTCCTACGGTGCCACAGGGTGAAACTGCCGAATGGGAGGACTTATCTCGTCGTACCTGACGTCCAATTAAAATTCTTCTGGCCCTGCTCGCTCATTCAAGTCCTCTTCTTCCTTCAGGTGAGTTGTTGGTGCTTTCACCGTCGTAAAAAGGAAGGCCTTCTTTCACGGCTCCAAATCTTAACAAGCATAAAGTTCAAATTCACATACCCGCTCTTGTGTCTGTGTCTGAAATTTAAGCAAGTTTAAGCAACGAGTCTTCTTTCCTCTTCTGTGACTGATTTAATGCTAAAAGTTCACAAATTGCGTTGACAGGAACATCACACTAATAAACATGCACTGAGCAAAACCAGCTCTGAGACACATCCTCACATGTTGTGTTTCTAAGAGAGACACTAACGAATTCCACCCCCTGTCCCTCCAAGACATCTAAGTTTTTCGTGACACCGAACCTGCTTTTGGTTTCTGGCAATCGCTCAATTTCAAATTACACCTTGCCTCGCAGCCCCAATAAGGAGCACTCTTGGGGCACAGTGCACAAAAGTTTATGGCTCACAAGCGAGCTACTTTGCCACAACTGCACGTTTTACGGATACCCTGTCGGCATAACAGTAGCTCAAATAACGTTTACGACCTCAACCTGGAAAAAGCCTTGTCTCGTCATGCCAAAGTTGGTTTATGACGCTCTCGAGGAATCTTACCACCAAACTTGGAGGTAAACAGTAAACAGCACGATGAATAATCCATCACGCCCACACCCCGACAACTTTGTCCACACCGACATGGCTCGATAGAGACGATGTCAAAGCTCTAGTTAAGTTTATGTGCAGCTGGCGTATTTGTTACACAACTCGTAAAAAAGAGCAGATCAGAGTGCATCCACAAGATGCATCTACAGTTGCGCATACCAAGTCCGAAAAAATGACGTGGAGGGAACGAACAAGGATCACACCGACAAATTCTATTAGACGCTTCAGCTATCTCTTTACTGACACCGGCTAAAATTAATACCAATTTATCATATAGTATCCCATTTTCCCTAGCTGTCGTCATCACCGACATGTTGCATAATTTTCGGAGCTCATCTTGTTTCCATTACTGTCCCATTACTTGGAACGGAGTCGTTACCCTGGATTCTCATTCGGTTTTCAGGTTAAATTGACAACGTACAAAAACTCGTGCAATTCAGCGGAAACAATACTGGAAAGTTCCGTAAACGTTCTCCTTGGCGACGTGCCCGTAGATCCACAGGTCTATTCGCAGAATTTCGGCAACACCACCGGTATCTTTGAGCTTAGCAACGCGTTCTACGAACCTGAGCGGCTGTGGCTCCGATACGACATCGACTGCCTGTCCGATGCCATCATGGCGGCGACGATGATCCCACGCCGTCTTGTGGTCAGCACCACGGCCACCCGAGCGAACGTACGGAACCGCAACCACAGTTCATCCGAAGACCCCTCGTCCGAGGAGGCCGCAAGCCTCCCAACCTCCCACATGCTTCAGTGTCCAAGGAGAAGAGAAGGTCCGCGAGATGCCACTCCATCGTATTCCTCCCTCACAATCGCAGACCGGATAGATGACACGGCCAAAGTGAAAATTCAGTCCAGTGCCGCTGGTCGTGAATCTCGTAAGTTCCCATTCATTCCTTTCTCTTTGCTCATAGTGAAGCAATGCTGTTACGCGAATTCCATTCAGTCTTGGAGGAGCAACTGCACTTTCTCCAGCCTGTGGTGAAAGCACTGGTTTCTGCCTTCTCATCCTTCCTTTGTGGTGGTGGTGACTATGCTCCTTTTGGCCGTGATTATTCAAGTGCAGCCTCTTCCTCGTTCCCTATTTACTCTGGAATTACACAGGCCGACTTGATGCTCTCCTGCCCTTCTTTTAATCCTGCTCTTGTTTTATTACAGCTCCGCCGTCATATCATGATGCCCTCAAAATGATGCCTCCATCCGCGGAACAAGCTACAATAACAAGCGAAGAGAGAAATGAAACTCTGTGAATTACCCCCGCAAATATCCTTGGTGAAAATTTATTTCTGCAAATTACCCCTTCTCTCGCTCTCATTCTCCTTCTATATGTAGCTCTCCCTGTCTCCCTCCCCCTCTCTTATTAATTCATACACCAGTTCTCCAAATCTACACTAAGCAGCGTACACCAGCAACCTATGACTCCAGGTTTGGAGGGGTAACGAGCTCTGCATCTCAAGAAATTCCACACAAAAACACTCTCTTTCCCCCTGACCTTGCCTGGAATCTGAGGAAATTCTTCCAATACCCGGCCAGGAATTACTACTTGTTACATCACCAAAAGCAGGAAGGAAGGAAGCATTCTTTCTTCTTGCCTCTTTTTCTTCTCATCTTGCTCCTGCCTCCTGTATGAGTTGCAGCAGTTTTCTCTCTCTCTCTCTCTCATTCTTTCATTCATTGCCTCTCCGTGTAATAAAACCGGACTCATAAAAAACAGACGTCATATCATCAGTATTGAGCAAAGAACCAAAACAAGACACACTGACTCACACACACATACACTCTAATACGCCAAAAACTTTCGCTACAAATATCTATCTATTATTGTCTACCCTACATAAAGCTTTATTAGTTCGGAATTGCTACTATGTACTAGAATGACATTCCTCGCGTTTCTTATTTACTTGTTAGTGCAAATAAATGATGGCTCTCTAAAATAATGCCCATGCTGAGTGAGAAATCATTCAAGTTGTGCTATTATCCATAGGACATAGGACTTGCTACATCGCCTAACTTTAAACTACGAGCGCAGACCGTGATTGTTGACTTGAGAGAGCCCAACGGCCCGATCCACGATACGTAATCAAAGTATCTAACGTAGAGTCATTACTATAGTATGATGACAAAGGGACATTCTGCTAAAGAAAAGAGATATTTTATAGCTAGCCAACGCAACTCACAGGCCGTAAAAGTCCGTTCATGAATTCCAATTGCCGCTGACTAATATCTGTACACGTAGCATTCAAATACTTTGGCTACTATACCAAATCCATAAAATTAAGCAGTGACATGGGTAGCAAATGATAATTAATTTGTTGAAGAATGTCAGGGGTTTGTCATTATGGGTAAAAGTGGAAAAGTCATGTCACCTTTTCGTGAAGGAAGTTAGGGTAAATTATAGGGGTCACTATGGGGTAACTTATGGTTAACATTATGCCGCATCGGATCAAGATGCACTTTTGCAGCATGCTAAAATTTTGCATCAACGCTCTATCTGTGAAATGAGCCATATTGTTGAAGTACGTTATTAGTGTACACACAATACATTGGACACATACGCAAGCACTTAATGTTGTTAAAATTTCACGTTGTTAACTGTAAATACTAGTACATACTTATATATTACAAACTAAAGGATGAAGTCAGAGTTATCAAGGTTAACGTTACGGCAAAAAGTTTACATTTTACAAACGTTACTACTTACAATAGAAACATTTATCAACGCACCTATTGTTTATTGATAAGGCTTGTGAGATTCTAGACTAGCTGAAGGCTCGCAAGCCTTAATTCAGATATACGAGTGGAAAGTAAAAATATATTCTGGAAACGTTCTGTGCATTTGTATTTGATATTCGCACTCGCACTACTTTCACCATATACCTCTACCATAACGTTTACAGTTACCAATCGAAGTTACTCGACATCATAATCTGCGATATCAGGTAGTGCAAGGTCATGTGATTTTACCCGCTTCATTATTTTGAAGTAACGTTACTAAAGTGCTTACGTGCAGAATGAACCAACTTACAAGTTTAACCGGCTTTAGCAGGTACCACCTCACCGTCAATTTCTAACACGGCATAAGGCACTTGAACAATTCAGAAGCCAAACCTAAATTCAAAGTAGCCTCTTACTTCAGAAAAGTAGGTCAGATTGATTTTTCCAATGCATGCAAATGCCTGGACATTTTTCACGGGAAGGAGAAAAAATCCCACCCCAGAGAGCTCCAAGCCGTCCCTCGATACCTATCACGTTGAGCACTTTAAACGGGAAGGGTGTCCTTGGATCAATTACTTCCTGGAAACATGTCGATTGCGATGTAGGATGAGGTTTCCCACATTGACCCACTGAGAAAGTGGGCTGGGTGGGACGGATTAGTCGCTTCACGCTCCAGCTCATAAAATGTCATGCTGTTCGGCTGTAGTTATGATTAACGTTCAACCCTCCGTCTGAACGATATTACAAGGATGAGCACTGAGTACTGAGTACTATGACGAGCTTATACTCGTGAGCTGGACACTATCAGGATTTCCGACAGTGCGATTTCGCGAAGAGGGTATGGAGAATGGTTGACTGCGTGGGAAACGTTTTTGACGAAGCAAATCCTCCAGACAAGCTTGACCACACTTCACAAAGAGATGTGCAGAACTGCGTGTACATGAAGAGCAATGACAAGAGATGAGCTGCGGTTAATTTCATCCCGTATTAACGACAGCTGACCGCAGAAAGAGCTGACAGGCATTAAGAGATTTGCTGTATGCCGCATGATCGGAGCTGGCGAGCTCTTGATGGGACTTGAAGAGGACAATCTGCGTACAACAGGTCTGTCAATTTGCCAAGCCAGTGAGCTTGTTCATGTACGGCTCATTGGGCACAACTTCCTCTTCTAACGAAGCCTGCCCTTGAGATCTAATAAAGGATGAATAAGAATGAGACTGAAGAGATTACGGCGAAAGGGCTGAGAGAGTGGAGGATGGAAGGGCATTTGGCCGTTGGCACAGTCAGGTTGGCCAAACCACAAGTTAACATTTGCACAGTGACCCGTGACGGAGTTGGAGAGAAGAATAGAACGGACTGGATTATACAATATTTTGTTCAACAAGGGAAAAAATCCGGAAGCGGTTCGTCATGAGTTTTACTACGATTGAGCTGGAGACGGAGACGAATACTTTCACTTCTGGAGAAAGTATACGAGGGAAAGTTATCATCTACAAGAAAAAAAGGGAGAAACGAGTTCAGTGTAAGTAGTAACATGGGATGTAACTGAATTTCTTGGACCGATTTCGACTGCGTGTAGTTGCAAAGATGTGGATTAGGTTGTGAATAAGTAAAAAGTATTATGAGGTAGATGGTATATTATCCTTGGGTGGGCAAAAATATCGGCAGTTAGTCTGCTCGTCCTGACGGCCATTACAGACAAAAACGGAGGAAAGACTGAGCTGGCGCGGGTTTAGAGGTTCGAAGACTTACATTGAATTTATTTCTGCTAACAGGCATAGTTCTTAAATTCGAAGGAGGTGCAATAGTATCCATAATAGACCATTTGGAAGAAACTCCAATCACTTCGATTGAATGCTGCCTTAATACTTCCGTCTGCATCAGCGGAGAAGGTGAGTTCTTTTGGTAAAAAGTCTCTGTGTCAGCATCCACGGAAAAGGGGTATGAAACCTAGGTAATGGTTTAGGGCTTGCTACCCTAGGAGAAACCTGGTTGCAGAATTGCCATGAAATTTTACGATCGGAATAGCAATGCACTTGACTGACTAGTACATGTTTTTGCGTACATTTCGCTATCTGGCTGACTTTTTCAGTGAATGCTACGGTTAACGGCGTGATAATAAAACCAGGAAGGAATGAATTTCAATTTGAGTACCTCCTGCCGCGGAATCTCCCTTCGAACTTTTACGGAAAATACGGATCCATCACATACAGCCTCAGAGCCATCGTTGTCAAGTCCAGAAAGGTTTACGCCTCTGCCAAAATCCCTTTAGTCATCCGAAGTGTCTTCGACTTGAATAACGAACCATTAGCGAGAAAAAGTTGCGAACTAAGGAGAGAGAATAAAATATGGTCAATGTGCATGTGTCATACGGGCACTCTCAAATTGTATTTTTCCCTGCCTAAACAAGGATTCATTTCCAAAGAGATTATACCTTTCTGGGTGGAAATATCCAACTTTAGCTTCAATCACATGAAACTCGTTCAGATGTCCCTTATTCAAGTAAGTATTACTTTTTTTATGCACCCTGTTCACCTTTCCAAAGCCGATGATGAAGTGTATGGGTTTGCGTTACGAGCTCATGTCTTCGTCTTCCATGTCTTGGTTCGGGGCATGGTAGCTTGAGCCGTACATGTGCATCGCTTTTTCTATCATATTTCCTCCAGCTCTCAGTCCAACCTCTTCTGATCTGAAAAATATTCCTGCGCTTTGAGACACTCATGAAAATCCGTTCAAATCCGCCGACTAATACAACCCGTGTGCCATTTCAGGTCCTATTTTACATTATAGAGGGGAAATGTAAAAA
>VRMD01001487.1:0-16822 GCA_009872375.1 Sminthurides bifidus
TGAGGATTAAGAATTGAACCCCAGCACAAGCCTTAAAAATCGTGCAATCAGTTAAATAAGTGTAATTTTTAAGTAATGGCATGAAACTGCTGTACACCGTACCGTAATACAAGGTTAAGAAAAAGTTCCGTAGTGCTTTAATTCTCAAAGAAGTTTTAAAATCCTTTCCTGGTTGGTACGGATATGCTGACGGTATTAATCCGCATTTCACAAACCAGATTAGATAAGGGAGGTAGCCGTCATGGTGTACGAAAATATACCTGACCGGTAGCTAGCAATGATCAACTCTTCGCTGGTTTGGCTTGTATAGATGTCATCTTCCCATGCTTCATGTTGGACTTGAATGTGGCCTGAGTAACAACCCCCAATTGGCCATGAAATTTCTGGAAGAAGCCAAGTTGCTTGCGCCGTTCGATCCCTTCATCTTGCATGAGATGGGAGTTGTCAAGTTCCATGAGAAAAAGTAAGATAATTACCATTGCTTTGTAGAGATCTGAAACGTACCTTAAGATCTGACATGTTTGCCTGCTAAAGTGAACATATGCGGCAAGTAGGCTTGACTGAGAGAAATAAGTGGATCTGCAATGAAATTTCCAATGCAGCGTCACAAAATATTTAATGTTTTAGGTATGAGGAAGCTCATCAACTTTTTCAAGAGACGTTGAATATGGTACAGAAAAAACCTATCCAGTCTAATTTCTTGAAAAAATGGGAACCGTTATATAACAATCTAGGGCATATTTCCCGCAAACTTGGCAAGTTTAAAGAAGCCTATGAATTCCATCAAAAGGTATCTAACGTTTTGAGATTCCGACTTCAACCAAGCCTTGTTTTACATTTCATTACACTTGTTCCTGATTTCAGGCGCTGGTGCTGTGTCCATCGAACGCATCCACTCACGCAGCCATAGGTTTAGTATTAGCCGTTTCTGGTAAAACTGAGCAAGCAGTCGAAGCCTTTCACAAAGCCCTTTCCCTAAAACGGGATGATGCATTTAGCAATACTATGTTAAGATACGTGGTGGAGAAAATGGTAGAAGAATCAAGCCTGAGTGGTGAGTTAACCTGGTACCATCCAAGCTGTATCTGATTATCCTCAATTATGATACAAGTGAATCAAGGAATAGCTTTTCTCTTCCTTCTTTATCGCTAATCTTGCCAATATATTTATTGATATCTTTTAAGTGCTGTCATTAAAATAGTAGGGTAATCCATCGCCCAGATGAAACCATGCTCTGACCATATTTGACTATGTTTTTCCAGAAATGGATGAGACGTCTACATTCGATACAACAATAAGCGACGAAGGCGAAGAGCTAGAACCGAGCTTTACATGAACCCCGTCTTGCACAGGCAGCGAAGATCAACAAGCTGCGGGTCTGCACGATGAATCCTAATACCGTTTTCTCAATATTTTATAAAGTAGCATCATGTTCAGCTTAGAACGTCAAGTGAAGTGAAGAAGTTTAAACATGTTTTAAAACTTATTGTAATGAGAATCAAGGATGTGCGTATGTAAAGATTTGTTAGGCACTTAGAGCTCATAAAGCCTTATTATACCTACCTATTTGTTGTATATAGTGAAAAATTAAATTTGTTTCTGATTAACCGTTCAAATAACCGCGTGTGTTGCTCAATTAGCATATGGAATGTGGAACTGGGCCGAAATGATTTTCAAATTAAAAGCAAATATTGCGATATCACACCATTTGCATCTGCATAGCTGAAATTACACAAGCAGTTTGCGGTATGTTCTCATCAAGAAAAAATTGCTTGCCGTGTTAAGATTGGAGCCGCAATGGATACATAGAGTCTCTACGATAGAGACATGCCCATGTGAACTGAAGGACTTACAAAAAAGCCTGACTTCAGGCAAAGTCAATAATGTCCGCGTGTCCCCACTCAAGAATAAATCCTTAAATCCAACCCCCGCTTCCGTCTGCTAATTGGACTCCAGGTTCTGCTGATAAAAATCTGGACTTATTAGGCGATAAGATGTGTAATACAAAGACTTGACTGTCTTGGACAAACAGCGCAAAACTAACTGCACGAAGAGTATACCTTATGTGCTCGTAATAATAGTGAGCGATTGAACCCGTGTACCTGAAAACGTTATGGGGGATCGGGTGCGGAGTGGTAACCCCGAAGGTACACACATGTATAGGATTGTAAATTGGGGATGATGATACGGAGAAGGGGACTTTAATAAGACTGAACACTTTTCCGCTGTGTAGAGCGAGCTGGAGCTGGACCACAAGTTTAGTAGTGTAACTCGCCAGTCTTAGAAGTTAGGTCATTCGTCGTTTAGAGCTTCAACGAACTGGTGCAACTCTGAAAGACTACGTGAATAATTGATTGAAGGTTTTGGTAAACCTTGCTCGTTACAGCATTGCTTTGACGAAATACGACGTTTACCCAGTTCAATTACGATATGGCGTTTGATTTATTTGACACTGATACTTTGAACATGAATTTCAACGAACTTTCTTCGATACTGGTGAGTTAATTGTGTTAACCATTTTTCCGAGCCTAATTATTTTTCCGATGTAAGAATTAAATAACTATTATTTATGTACACGTAATTAGTCATTTCGAGAATGGGTTGACAATATTTATTGACCGTGGGTTTGTTTTTAACCTAGCTGAAAAATATTTCTCATTTCAGGACTCCTTGCAAGGCAGAGATACCAATGCGACAATGCAGGAAAAGCCCCTTTGCGATCCGTCGATGGGAGGAATGAAACATGAAAACTTGGAAAATCCCAATTTGGAGGCTACTTTAGCTACTTTAAAACTTGATACTGGGAACATTGAACAAACCTTGCGGAATCTGAAACTGGACACGCGGAGCATGGATAGCATGTGGAGCCCTGGTGGAAACAGTGCATCTGATAACGTTTTTCCTTGCTCGCCACCTGCTCGATACGACAATAGCGATATATGGAGTCCCAGTTATCACAACACTTCGTCATCGACGTCTTTCAGCAGCACGTCCAGCTCTAATTCTCCACCAGGAAAAGCTGCAGAAGGCTTGAACAACTCCCATTTGTGGAGTCCAAGTCAGCTACCAAGTAGTCCGACCGTTATGCATGGTGGCAGTCAGTTCTCGAGACCCATGACCAGCTCCCCTACGAGTATGCCGAGCTTGTCAAACTTTGGTTTCGGTGGCAATGGTAGTTCGCTTAACATGAAGCAAACTCTCCAGGCTCTAAACGTAAGTTGAACTCAACAGTCGCTGATGCGTTGTATTACGTAATTGCATCTATTCGTAGAGATGGATGACCAAAGTTGGCTTTGCTTTCTATCATGCTGATATATTTGTCTCAGTTCTTGCAAGAGCTTCAGGAAGGAAATGCACCGAATAATCCATGGAACGGTAATCGAAGCACTGAGATGGCAGCCTGGGCATCGGCTCTTCAGCAGCATTTGCTGAGTCACTTGATGAAACAAAGTCCATCGACACCACCATCGCCCATTAGTGAACCGATTGTACGGAGCCCTCGGATGCGTAACGATAGCATGAACAGCTTCGAGCCTCAGATGCGTAAGTGTTAGCTCATATACATTGCAATAACCACGAGGGCATATTAGATAGCGTTTTTCAGTACGCGGCTGGCTGGAGACCAAAAGCTTCGTGAAAAGCGTTGCTACCACGTATTGAGTCGATTTTAACATCCATCCACAGGTATGAGCGAAGCGAGATGCAAGTGGTCGGGACAACTACCGCCACGTAATCACAAGAATCCGACATATTCTTGCAAGGTGAGTTGATGATAGGCCATATCTTCTAAAGCTTTAGGTTGATGCAGTTGCTGAATTTGCTGAAATTCCTCTTTGAAATAGGTCTTTCTCGGAGGAGTCCCGTTTGAAATTAGCGTGAGCACTTTAGTGCGTGCATTCCAGCAATTTGGCAATGTAAAGATCGAATGGCCAGGAAAGCAAGATAATCCACCAGCTCCGAAAGGATACGCTTACTTGATTTACGAAAACGAGAGACAGGTTAGAAATTTGGTCCGGAATAAATGTTAAAATGATATCAGGGCTATTTTGAAGGTCTTAATATCTTTGCTTGGTGCAGGTAAAAACCTTGCTTCAGAACTGCATGTACCAGTACGGGAAGGAAGGGAACTGGTACTACAAGATAACGTCAAAGCGGCTTCGATTTAATTCCAAAGACATTCAAGTGATTCCGTGGGCTATTTCTGACAGCAATTACGTTCGCTGTCCTACCACTAAGCTTGATCCACAAAAAACCATATTTGTAGGCGCTTTGCACGGGCAAATAAATGCGGAAGCCTTGGCATTGATTATGCATGAGTTGTTTGGAGGCGTTGTGTATGCTGGTAAGTACTATTTGTCTGGCATTGACGTCAAAGCTAATAGCTAAGAGTTCACGGCTGATCACTAATTCGTAATTCTGACTTATAGGTATAGATACGGACCGATGGAAGTACCCTATTGGATCTGCAAGGGTTACTTTTAGCAATCATAAGTCCTACATGAAAGCTGTATCTGCCGAATTTGTGGAGATCACGACGTCCAAGTTTACCAAGACGGTGCAAGTTGATCCTTATTTGGAAGATGCCACCTGTTCAGTCTGTGCTCTTCAGCAAGGGCCGTATTTTTGCCGAAGCCTATCTTGCTTCCGCTACTTTTGCCGAACTTGCTTCGACATGCATCACACCACGGAAGCGCTCCAGTCACATCGACCCTTGATGAGAAATGCTAGTCGTCAGTCTGGTTCATCCTCAACCTCTTCAGTTTAAAAGTCAAACAACCCGGTGAGCAATGAATTTGTCCAGCAGATTAACAAATGGCCTGTAATGCATAGGTATTGCTGCAGCAAGGTTCTTGAAAAGTATGAAATGACGTGAGGAAGTGTGCTGCCTGGAGAATGATTCCGCAGCTAATTTAGTTATTATTGTTATTGAGATACTTTGTCTATAGTTTTAGTGTTGCAGATCTTAGTTTTAAAGCCTTTGTAGGTAGATGAGGACTCTACGGCACTTGAGGAGCAACTCATTAAGCACATATGCATTGGGCGCAGCAATTATTCTACTAAACGTTCAATTCCGTTGCGCGACTGTCTCATTCTATGTGTTTTTTAGATTATTTTTTTCGATTTCTAGTTTGGCTCTGCAGACTAGGCATGGGCTCTTCTTTTTCCTCTAATTTATTCCCAATGGATTTTAAATTTCAATCTTGCCTTGAGTCATATCATTTTTCAATTGGAGGGGTTGAATCTTTATAGTTTCAAAATTTTAAACTCTTTATTCTTATTCGGCTGTAAACGGCAATCGGCCAGTGTTCAGCTTTTCCCTGTGCGGGCGTGAGACGATTCATGAATTTTAATGCTTAATCCCGAACTGATTAATAATGGGACACCGAGTAGTCTTCACAGACGGAACGGAATATTAATGCGTATAAGCTTTGTCACGTCATGCATTTGGGTTTTAATTCCGTATAGTTCTGATACACTGTGACAAGTTGAGCGGAATAGGTCTTATCAGCAGATCAAGATTGCTTTAATGGAATAGAAGTAATTAATCGAGTTGTGAACGCTGTGCCGCAGCACTAGAGACCTTTAGGACTTACTCACAGTCGTAATTTGTGTGACTAGTTGTCACTTTTGGCGGTTGTTGTAGCACCTCATGCATTATGTCTTACGCAACATTGTACGGAAAATGTCGCTACACTTTTAAATCACTACTAGTTTTCATTTTTCACAAGTGCTTGGGCATCGAATTTTCGCCTCTACATTTTGCAGCACAAGTTGGATTTCGTAGTAGCTGAATAGACCGTTATATAGTTAAAATTGATGACATGTAGCATGCGATGATGCACTCTCATTGTTATTACTTCCCTTTTAGTCAGCGAGTATCTTGTCCCCCTTAATGAAGTTTCTCAAGTATCTGAATTCCGGATTCAGTTATGTTACTACAATTGGCGTATCTCAATAATATCATTGCGTTATCATACGAGTTGGTGTTTGTTCTCGGGGAGATTTTTAAAATTGCCATAGGGAATAGTGCATTACTTGATAAGAGGGGTATTAATTTAGTGCCGAAAGCATTTAGCTGGTGATAATGTTAATTACAAATTGAAATCCATACCAGTTAATGTTTTACCTTTGTATGGTGAAAGTGTTTATTTATCTTCTATTCTACAACGCGCGTTTTTGGATTCCATGTTACGAATGCAAATGAAAGGTTCGTATTTGATGAAACTCGATTTTTTAGTGGATAGTTTTGGAAGCTTTACGTTGTGTTAGTATATATAACATCCAGTAGCCGTCATAGGATGTTGAATGTTACCATGAATTAGTTATCATGTACCATCTATGTTAAGAACGCAATTTGTTAGCCATGCACAAAGATTTCTTTGCCCTGATAAAACGTTGCCTTGTTATAATAGGGTTTGAGTGCAACTGAAAGCGTCCATGAATAAAGTCTGAAAAATTCGACCGGCTTGTTAGTTCTTCCCATTCGCTTACGCATTGCATGGATAATAGTAGGGAGTACAGGTATATTGCTGTTAGTGCCATAATCATGAAAGTATTGCATCAATTCCTGTTAGGGAATTCCTAGTAGCACAAAAACTTGTCTTCAAGCAAAGAATTAGATTCAATAGCCTTTTCGCTAGGGAATTCTACCCATTCTGTGGACTGGAATCATTGCGATACAGTAAAAAGGCGCATGATTTTCGTTAGAATGGAAAGACGGCTCGCGCGAAAAAAGAAACAATTTATATCTATCGTGGAATGTGGAAATAGTGCAATAAACACGTGTGACGAACTCCTTTTTGGTTATAGACGTAATTTGAGGATTTTGAGATTTACACATAGCATGGATACTGTAAGTACCGTAGATTTAATTACGATTCTAAATTAATCATAGTTATGCGTTTCTTTTCATATCTATAAGTTAACTGAGTTCGTTGTCAACGGTTCGATTGCTTATAGTATGTTGCATCAAACTCTAATGTAGCCGGCCTCAGGCAAGACGAAGACATTTATCTATTTTAGAAGTAATTCGGAACCTTGTGAAGGTTTCCGTAATCTAGATCAAAGTTCGCACTGGTGAGTTGCAAGGCATAAGAACTTCCGACCTTGACACTTTTTACCAGTGAGTGGCTCAACCAGTGGGGACACTCACTCGTGAGAGTATCAAGCTTTTACATAATTATTGATAGAGTAATATAAAAATACCCAGAGCCGCAGTCAAGTTCACGAGCAGCATCTTCGCTAGTTAAGCGTTTTACAGCTTAAAAGCTCTTGTTGATATGGAGTTAAGCTTATCGGAGACACGACGATATCTTTAGGAGAACCTATGTGGTTGGATGTGAAGCTAATGTTTTAAAGCAAGTTATCTTTGGAGATTCTTAAGTAATCCATTAAAGGACCAAATCATTTGATGAAGATGACATTTGATAGTGAGAGACACAAAATTATAACATTTGAATTTAAATGGTTACATAAGTTGACCATAGTTTCGCTTGAGTGACCGGTATTGTAAAGTGAATTTGAGCCTGAACAGCCGACTGCGAGTTTAATAAGGAGTACGGGTGTAGAAGAATTCTGTTATTTTTTCAGTACAGCGAAAATGCAGTCATCGTGGGACAATGGCTGAAGAGATCCGAGTCCTAATTATTAATTAGCCAGTTGTAGATTTATTATTTGAGTCGTGTCGCGACAATCATTTGGACGATCCTTTGGGGAATATTAAGACAACAAACGTGTTCTGTGATCCTATCTTTAAGACCATATCCTTTTTTGATTTACTGATGTCAATTTTTTGAAACTTGAACTATGTCATCCGTTCCTTTGACTGTTTTTCTCCGGCGCACCGGTAAGTGAAATAAAGGTATTAGAAGTAGGAGGGTATGATACTGTATGGTACAATAAACACGCTTTGTTTCTATGTAGGACTTACAGCATTCCGCTGGTCAAGAATATCAAGAGCTTGCCATACATCCGTTTCCCATCCTAAAGATCCATGCGGGTTTTCTCCGAAGAAAGTATTGATTCTGACGAAATTAACCCGGTTGGAATTTGAGAAAATTCGACACAGTAACTTAAGCGACAGTGAGCTGGAGAAAGCTTTAAGGAAGCGAGGTTCTGATTACAGCTTGCTTCTGTATCATCATTACATTCACAAAGTTAGTAATCCTTACGTTGATTTTCATTTTTGATGAACTGATTTGCTTTGATTTATATCCTGTACTGCTCCCTCAGGGCTGCGAGCACAGGGTGGACAAATGTATACAGCAAATGGGCGCGGAGACCAAAGTTGTCAACCGTTTAGAGTGTACTGATGTAAGTTTTCGTTAAAAATAAATGTGAATCGGGATGGAAACAACCCCTAGTGATAATGTTGCTATGATACGTGGACTTTGCGTACCGTAGGCCTGTATCGATTGGGCTGACCTGATTGTCACTACTGGTGGTGACGGAACTTTTTTGATGGCTGCTAGCCGAATTCAAGACTCTTCTAAACCTGTGATAGGTGAGTTAAAATATATTTATTTGGTCTCCGAGCAATATTTTCATTTCAAACTTATCTGTAGAGGTATTGCACAAGAGTTTGAACACCTGAGATTGTGGAATGAATTTGGTACATTCATTAATTGGGACTGTTCTGTCTATATTCAGGATTTAATACGGATCCCACTAGATCAGAAGGACATCTTTGTTTACCTAAAGAATATTCGGTGAATACACAAGAAGCTGTTAATAATCTATATCAGGTAAAAATTTGATAACCTGAAAACTAATACAGACGGGGCTAAGGATTTGAAGGGGCTGAGAACTTAAATATTTTTTACTAGTGAAGAAATCGATAAATTTTATTTCAGGGTAAGTTTAAGTGGACTTACAGACGCCGTTTGAGAATTACGTTGATAGGAGAAAAAATTTTCGATCCACCCATAGAGCTCCATGACCAGCAGTTGCAGCATCCAGAGTTCAGGTATGCGCTAGAGACGATCCTGGCTTTTATCACAAGCATATTAACGAGTTTAAAATAAATATTACCTTTGCTTTTGCGTTGCAGATTTTTTGATTGCCTGCAAGAGCAGCTGAAAACTGCACAGAGTGAAGACTCATTGAACTGCACCCAGCCACAGAGACGGGTTTTACCCGTACTAGGATTGAACGAAGTTAGTCCTAAGTCAAGAACCTCTAGTCATATTTAAATCGTCCATTGTGTATCTATACTTATTGTGCCTCATTTTTAAGGTATATTTCGGGGAATGTGTTTCTGCTCGAGTGTCTTACTTCGAAATAGGCGTGGATAACCTTGAAAGAGTGAAGACGAAAAATTCAGGTATGTGTGTGGCAACAGGAACTGGGTCCACGTCATGGTCTTACAATATTAGTAAAATCTCGAAGCAAACTGTTCAAGGAATGCTAGAAGTTACAAATGACGCCGGCATTACGAATGTTGACCTAAAAGATTATTCAATCGCTACACGTTTAGCTAGTCAGTACAACGAAAAACTCATCTTTGATGCAGGTAAGTTGTTATTCTCAGGTAATTAAATGTTCATGATTCATGGAATTGGTTAGATTGTGCTTACGTTATTGATGAATGTTGCAGAAAAAGGCACTATGCTTTATTGCATTCGTGACCCCATAACGTCCTACACGCTGCCTTACGCTAAAGAACTAACACCCCGAGGTTTTGCCCGACGGTTGGAAATCCGTTCCCGCTGCTTTGATGCTTGTTTAGTGATTGACGGTGGGTTATCTTTTCCATTCAATGACGGGACAGTGGCCATTCTAGAATCCCATGACGCGGATGCCTTGCGCACAATTGTTGACTTCTCGGATACGTAAGCTAGACTACAATTAGCTTGCGTAAATTGTAAGGTGGCCATCCAAAAGCAATTCCTGCATTTTACGCTTGGTGCTAAAGCTTGCTCATTTAAATGGATGAGGTGAAGCAGGCCTTTATTTTGTAAAAGCGATTCCTTCTTAAAGTCTTTTAATGGTCTCTAGTGTGTTTATTAAGTAGCATAATTCTCAAAATTGTACTAGAAATTTTGTTAACACTGTTCTTTAACTTTTATAGGGCCAAAAATGTTGGTAAGGTTTTATTACGGAGATTCAGAACTATAATTTTAGCGACTGCTAAAATAATCACAAAAATGAATTTTCTCTCAACTGCTTTTCAAGTATAGCATTGTTTTAAATCACTGTACCGCTACTTTCTCACGCGTTTAAGCTTTGTGGACTGAGGATAACCTCTCTAATTATTAAGAATACTTTATTGAGTTTTTAATCTACTAATGAAGTTTCAAGATTTTAGATGGACCACTTTCGATAAGTACTTATAGTCTCGCAAGAGAATACGAAAGAGATTTGACAGTGAAGATACACACAGATAATGTTTCTCCATTCCATCACGACCGGGAACAGATTGAAAACAGTTGTGAATATTTAAACAATTGAAACAACACGAGTAAGGCGAATGTTCATTAGCATTTCTTTCTTTTGAAAAATCTGTTGTAGTCTCGATGGTAAGTTCATCCAATGTTGAACAAGTTTGCTAGAGTTCGTGACAAGAGAAATCAGCTAAGTAAGCTACAAACTTTAAAATTCGATTACATTTCGTTAATTTAATCCTACGCGGCACCTAGTTGAAAATCTGATAACTTCTATTCGAGATGTGAGACGTCGATGCATTCCACAGCTTTAGCTATCAGAGATGCTCTACCTCAAATCTCATCTATCTTGAGAGACTCGTATTTCGAACCTTTTATATGGGATTTTGGATCCCACTCCGTTGACTTGGGGATTACATGATAAGGACAGACTTAAAATTTATTACATTCACAGACTCGTAAGGAATAAGATGCTGGAAACATACACGTTGTTGCCAAAGGTCGCCTTAGTAACGTATTTAAGCTCGATGATAATCTTTCAGCGATAATTTTTCTAAATTTATCAGGAGCCATCATAACTTACAAACTAAGAATGGTAAAAGAATCATCATTATCATTTATCGAATACATATAGCTCTAGTATCTAGCACCGGAACGACAGAATTTCATCAGGTAAATAGGTAGCTTGATGTGGGACCTGGATGGATGGAATCCTTCCCTACTCGGTGATCAAGTCGTACCTGTACAATACGACAATCTTAAATATTTTTGGAATGCAAAGTGAGTCGCTCATGAGAGTTACAACATGACTGGGAGGTTTGTACAGGACTGATAAGTTACTCATAATTTATAATTTTGCAGCTGTAATGTATGTGTCATTGTTCGACATATATACATGCAGATCATCACATCACAATAGAAATGGCATATAACTACTATATTTACAAGGTTGCAGTGCTTGAGAAAAGACACTTGACGGTGAGACGCGGAAAGAATTGATCCAGTTAAAAATGATAGCCAAAATCTGCACTAGGAAATGAGAGGAAGTACGAAGACTTTGTACACAAGGTTTATATATAAATGTATATTCATCACACATACCTTAATGTTCTACTATCACGAATAGATTCGGAAGGCAAAGGAATTTGGCACCTGCGAGGGTTGGATCTGTTTCGTTCATGTGTGTGACTGTTTGTGTTCAACACGGTCATTGCCATCTTTCTTACCTATAACATTTTTTATAGTTGGAGGAATAAACTAAACAGGTCCGCCGATACATTTCTTTCTTTTTACGCAGAATTATGAAGTTTTGTAGGTTGACGTGCAACTGCTGGTTGCATGCTTGAAGAATGTTCGGGGTGTCCTACGGAAGGCTCGTAAAAATTATCTGAGTATGGAAACTTTTATAGCCCTGTTTTTTAACTATTTATTTCAGATTAGGTCATGCACCAGAGGGAGCCTCCGCTCCAGCCTTAGTACTTGCTTCTTGGTTGCGATATTTGCATGGATTTTAGAAGGCTGCAGTGTCCTGATTCTTTGGTACGTTGACCGCCGACAGTCATTCGCAGAATCTGCTCTAACGCCCCGTTTGTTCGCAAACAAAGGATGTACGGAACAGGAAAACAAGGACGATCACTCTCGGTGGAGAACCGCTGCCACGAAAATGCGAATCACATATGTGACCAAAGTCAAGTTGTGATTTGAATCTTTTACATGGATTGACTTAGTTTAGTTTTGGCGATTTCCGTCCTATTAATTCACATGCTATTCCTTTTGACACTGTGACTGCAGTCGAAGAGAAGCTTGCTGACTGGGGAGATTAATGAGGGCAGAGCTTTTGCAACAGTCGCTTGTCGCTTTGCTTTATGTATGAAATAAACGGAATTCCTACTGCGGATCGCAACTCTTAGTTCTCGCTCCAGCTTGCCGTTAGTTGCAAATGTTTCATCTTTCACTCTTTGATCTTATGCCACTCATTGCATTACTCGGACATGATTGAATTGAAACTGTTCGTCCCTTCCTCGATTGGAAGGGACGCGGTGGTTACGAAAAGGATTGCAGAGTTTGTCATAGGTTTGCTTGCTTTCCTTTTCACTGCCGGCTTGTGTGTACAAAAAGACTTTTGACTCTCTGGGTGAAAACACCAGTGCTTTCTCCTCACGGCCTTTCACGCGTCCAGCACGATTGTTCCGCCCGGCTGAGCAGAGTTGGGAAACATTCAGAACTTGTCCGTGTGATGAGTCTGTTTGTGTATCAATTCTGTACAAGCACCTCACAGGCAGAGCCAATTGGTACTGTTCCCTGTAAGTCTGCCTGACTGTGATATTTAGCATCTACGTTAGGAAAGTTGCGATCCTCCTTCCTTACCATGTGCGGCAGTCAATTTAAAGCAAAAATGTTGAAAATTTATTGCTGCACACCTTTTTGATTCTAAATACATGGGAAGGAGCCATCGGGTTGTAATGCGTTGCTGTTTCTAGCTGACGTGGTCATTGGAATAAGAAAAGGAATACGGGAAATGACTACGACTGGAACAGACCCTGCAGTGAATCTGTAAGACTTGGGTGGTGGCTAAGTCAGAGGGGGTGGATAGGTGAGCTAAGTAAAAGGATTCGTGGTCATAAAGAAAGGCCAAAGCTTTTTTCATGATGAACATTACTGTTTATGTGGTAATCCAACGTCCATTATGTACCAACAACTTAATGAGAATTGTAGGCAACATGCATTAGTGGAGATGGATGGCCTAAGCTTGGTCTTACTCGATTGCGATTTTTTCTCAGCAATGCCTTTAAGGAAGGAAAAGCCCTTATCCTAATGACATGGAGGAGCTTCTTCAAGCATGCAACAGGAAAGCAAAAACGTGTGCTACACTCAAGACAAATCCAACTGACTGACTGCAGCGTATCGGACACAGTTAATGCAAACTCATTGCTAACACGTGAGAGCGATTAGGGTCGGAACTGACGAAGCCCGAGACTAAAATTTAATGACGTAAGCGCTGAGAAAACGAACACGTTGGCTTTCTCTACGTTTGAATTATTTGCCGAAGGTACTATTAAATGGTAGTATCGGCTTGTTGCTGCGCTAGTATCAACTAGATTTTTGGGTTTAACTACAAAATGATTAGCGTACTAAATTCTACTAAATTTAATTTGGAATACATACGAATGTGTTCTAAGTGTCTGTGATATTCTGCCGCTGAAGAAATCTTTTCTTAATGTGGTATTCCCTATTTTAAAACTTATAGTGTTTGCGCACACTCACTCTTCACTCGTGATCACTGCTTGTAGCTTGTAAGCTTATGTGGAATACTGAGGAGGTAGTATTGGTTACTTAAATCGACCTGATTTGAATAGAAATACTGCTGTGAGAGGAAAAACTGTCATGGACATATTCAAGTCACAGAGTGGGAATTAATTTAAACACGTGTAATACGCAATACTTATGTCATAATATTGGTTAGGAAGCATTGGTCCCTTAAATAATGGAAAATAATTTACTAGTAAGAGGAAGGCTCCGCCGTTTTTGCATGATATTTCACGTGAAAGTTGGTTGGTACGAGGTGTGGCACAACGTTGTTGGCAACTAGCGCTAATTTTGTAGTAGGCTTTTGGGATGAGAAGAAAGGTGTCTTGATGTCATTCACTCGGATGAGTGGTAGCTGTAGACACGGGTGTGTGGACAATTTTTTTTCGATTTTCTCCCATCACCGGGTCAACAGTTGAACGAAGACTGCTGTTGATAGCATCCAAGGAATAAAGGCTACGTTACGATTTGAAGATCGCAGGACTACACAACCAATCACATATTGAATTCAAGAGCACCAAGGAGATTCATATAGCAATTGCTGAGTATCAGTCGTTCTTGAACAGTTTGAAAATTCCTCTTCGGTTCGATGACGGCCCCATCAGCATCGGGACTTGGTTCTTGTGAGAGATATGAATCTGAAATGTCATTAGAGAACAAAAACGCTCATCAGCCGGGTAAAAATGATTTGCAACTTTCCCTTTGGTCATACTTGCAGAGTTGCACTGCATCTTTTCCTGCCGCTCTCTCTGCTGTCGGACAAGCCTCTGGCTGGTGCCGAGAGATGCTGTCTTTGGAGACACAAGTTGAATTTAGACGGACATGTGCTTTATCAGAAGGCTTTTGCGATAGGAATCACACGCCTACATGGGCTAAGGAGCGACAATCGAGTGACAAATTCCCAAAAATGGAGATTGGGTGTTGTAGGCAGGGAGACTTCTACATGATATGACTTGAAATAGCCAATATCTTGTGAGAGCCAAGAGCAAGTGACGGAATCAAATGCACAGATGGCACAACAGATTTGCCATGAAGCTCATCCTCTCATCTTGATTTCATGTTTCGGGAGTAAAATATCAGTAAGCGGAAGAGACAAGCCATCAAATTCACTGAAGCGATCTCTCAAGCCTGTCTCATTCCTTTCATTGAAGCGCCCTTACCGTGGATGGAGGCTGCATCCATGGTTCCCCGTCGATTTGCATTGGGAAGCGTTTCTTTGTCTTGATTACGATGGTGGAGCATTGAGCGAGACGACGGCCAGAGGCTCTTAGACCGGTACGCACTTGGCCCATGTGCAGACTATCTTCCAGTCCCACCACTTCTATGAGATTGTCACCAATATCTAAAATCATCAAAGTCTCATCTCACTTCTCATTCTCACAATCGAAAAGGTATCATCTCATCATCAGTCTTCCACAGCTGTCCACAAGTCCTTTCTTGCACCCCTTCTCCCACCATTTCACCTTTTGAGAATGTGATCCGGCATATTACACAGGACTCGAACTGGTTATTATTGGGATGAGGAACGGACTGTGGATGACTGCTGAGGTAATGCTGAGATCATCATAAGAAATCCCTCCCAAGCTGTCATGCACGGATTTGGCATGTGATGTTGAGCATGATATAATTTTACCTTGGACGGCAGTATGGAGATCAGTGCAGGATGAGGTTGAGCCATCTTTATCTCGCTCCTTTTTCTTCCTTTTCGGCTGTCGTTTGGCTCGTTTCCGCGACAGCTCTCCTCCCCACATGTTCGTCCCGCCATGGGTGTAAGGAATGTTTAAAAGAGCAAGCCCTTGGAGCGAAGGCCCTTGCGAAAGTTCCAGGGAAACGCCATCACACTATAATGAGCATGTAAGAGGTTAATTTCCATGCTAACACCTCGTACAAAACAGCCAATCAAAGCGCAGAGCTTGAACGATGATCCGTTCGGAGCGAGTTTACACGACTGGCTGAAATAGCCGGATCTTATCACTGCGAATTGAGCCGCAATTGAAACCGCTTCAAGTGATATAAAAGTTAAATGGTGCATGTGGGCTTGGAAGCGATCACCCTGCGAGCTTCCTTTACTCACGTTCTCCTCAAGGTTTTTACCATTATACTTTTAAATGAAGCCATCTACCCGGTGCATTACACCTATTAGCGCATCCGAACCGTCCCGCTTGTACTGTTCTGGGCATTAGCCAATTGCACGGTACTAGAAGCCAAGAACTTACTTCGATTTCGACTTCTTGGTGTAAGTTTTTACACGAGGAGGCAAATTGTTCCGTCATTCCGAACTCAAAGTACCACATTTTGTTCCGCATCCTTGAATTGAACTTATGTGGATTTTTCTCTCGCTCCAGATGGAACTTGACGCAAATGGCTGCATCCTGAAATTCCAACCAACAACCATCAAACCACAGAGCTATTGTTTGTGTTGGAAAAAGGCTGAGCTGGCTGTAGACAGCGATCCGCCTTTTCTTAGTCCGCAGGCAGTTATAATTGCCACGGCCTTTGTCGCCTCGGCTGGGCGAAAGTTGTTGAAAGTTGTGTGTACTGCATGCTATGCACACACTACACACTGGTAAAAGGATGGAAAAAATTCAGTCACTGACCACGCCAATGGAGAAGTAGTTGTTCACAATGTTATACGGCATCGGATCTCCGGGACAGTTCTCATCGTCTACGTCAGACACCTCAATTTGCCATCGATCCATCATGATGGAAGTTGCTCTGTCCATTTTCTGGGAGAAGATCAATTTCAATATTTGTTAGCTACGTGTACAGTCATCATGTCCACAAGGCTGGTTGTCCACCAACATTCCTAACATGTACAGTCCACCACATTAACCGCCCTTCGATACTGTTTAAACTGCTTCAGACTCTGTGTGGCTGTGAGATGATGAAATGGCAAGTTTTTTCACCAACCCATTTCCTCCTTGGCAGTACAACTAACCTGATAACATTACTGGTTGATGCATTGTCATTATTGTTTCACACAGGGGCTCCTAGCTACGCGTGGCATGCAGGTAGAATTTGAGAGGCAGGGAAAGCGGACTGTTTATGATCTATCCGGTTTCCTGCTCGCTTAACTCTTATTTCTTGAGAAGATAGCAAGCAATTAGATTGCCTTGCTTGCACACGCTATGCTC
>VRMD01001488.1:0-16819 GCA_009872375.1 Sminthurides bifidus
CAAAATAATTGTCAGGTGATAATTTCGCCCGGGAGTTCAAACAATGTACCTAACTCTTATACTACCTCAGTATCACCGTATAAGAGTTAGCACCTAACTAGTTGAGAAGATAACTAACCTGAAAAATCTTCTTATCTCCATCGCATTATTTCAAGACTTTAAGCATTGGGCGCAAATCTGTAGTCTTGAATAACAAACCGTGGAAACGAACTTAAATTATTCTGTTATGCTTATCATCACCATCACACTGTACTTAACACGTTTGCGAAATTATACCTCAAGACTACTCACACAGACAAATAACTTGTCTCCATGATGTGCATGCCAGTCAGTTACTAGCAGAAAATAAAATGTAAGTCTTCAGCCAAATCCACGTTTCAACGCCAGGATATGGAAATGTCAACAACTTGAGTCATTGACCAATATCAATACCACATTAAATGGAATAACGCGATCGCTTTGACAGCCATAGGGCTGCCCAAGAAGAGTCATAATGTCTAATTCCTGAAGGAATGGGAGCTTCTAGGCTCAATTGTGCCATTCATTGTGCAACAAGATTTCAAAATATAGAATCCAAATACTATTTTTTTTATGCTTTCATTAAGCTCTCAAAAAGCAGGCGCAGATTTCTTGAATGGCATCCCAATGTTTGGAAAACAGCTTCGTTCTAAGGTTTTAAAAGCTGATTTTACAGGAACAAATTCCAGGAACCACCTGGTTGTGACCACGAATCAAACTACTTTTCCCGGATGGACCTGTTCAGGTTTAGCTGCTAGCATAAATGCTGGCTCATGCATGCCTTTGAATGACGAATAGCGACAGTGACAAGGCCTCGGCTCCTCGCAGGGAAGTTTGTTTCTCTCATGTTGGTTTTGCAATTTCCTATTTCGTAACGTCAAATCACACAAGATCCTTGAAACAGTTTTAATAGTAGTACCCCCATTTCATTCATTTAATTCAGCAGCTTCATCTGAAATCTGAACAGAATTTGTAGCACATGCATACATAAGCAATAATATGCACTCAAAAATCAAGTTCAGCACATCTCACTAATCCGCTGTGCAAGAGGTCCTAACCTACGGGCATCAGCAATAAGCACATTATCATCGAACCTTTGATTAGAAAATTACCTTGGAAAAAGTATAGCTTGTATTTATAATAGACGCATGGTCCGGTATTACAAAGATTTCTCAATAAATATGGCTAAAAGAGTTTTACAATTACCATTACTACGGAATCGTACCTGTGGCGTTATCTAGATTGTAACCGAGAATGAATTTGGATCCTGATTTTATATAGAGATGTGACGGATACGCGTGTGGCTTTTTTTGCATAGAAACAGTAAGTCTTTGAATTGACAGGCGCATAGCGGCCAGGGTTACGGATCGATTGAAAGCCTCTCTGAAGCAATCGGAAAGATGACTCAAGAAGGTACGGGGATGGGATAGTTCTGTTTTTAAAGCATGAGGAAGAGTGGGAGGTGGGTTGAGAATTAGAAATCAGACAAAAAAACTTGAAGGGAAGCGCTATTGTTTCCAAGAAAACAGAAACACTTAAAACTATAGGAATGAAGAAACTCGACAGTACCCCCAGACAGCAAGATACTACCGGAGCTACACTGCTGAATCTTGATGTGGAGTCGATTGCTACGGCGGAAAAGAAGACGGCAAGTTAGGGGCAGTTCTCCCAGCGTTTTTTACATGCATCTTCTCAGAACACGAATAGACGGACTGTTGTGTCCGCTCGGCGGAACGAGAAAGAATTGCACAGTTCTCCACACTCTTCGTGAAACGAGAGCCACAGAACCGTAGTGGGCGGAACCATTTTTGAGAAATTATGAAAATGATGATTATTTTCAAACCCTTCGTCGCTAAGTCAAATATGAGCACCGCTCAATACAAATATACGTGTTCCGGGGAGGAGATCAGGCTGTCAATAATTTCTTCACCCCGACAGCAGTCGCTACACTTTACTGACTTTACCTCGGCTAGGGCTCACTTAGTTTGGATTCTCACAAAACTTATGCGCTACTAAGATACGGAATACGGATACGATGCAAGACTGGCTCAGTTTACTTAAATACCGCTGAAACTAATTCATACGAATTGATCCTGATCCCAAATTTTTGAGTCACCTCACATAAACAGTTCTTGTGAAGACTGGCCTTCCTTGATTCTTACTGCTTCTGAGTCCAGTACAACAGTTCTCGCCACTTCAAAGTAACTTTTTAGCAGACAGACCGTGGCATAGTCGTTAGTGCTAAATCTTAAAGTGAATCCAAATTATTACATAATTCTAACTTTACTTCATGCACCTGATGCTGCTAAATGAACCTTGACCTCCAGTCAAAAATATGACGTGGTTTGCCTATGATGCTAATGTGAATGCTTCGAATGGAGAGCTGCTTACTTTACAACAATATTTAGAGCGAATAAAGGATTTTTTGCTTTCATCTACTCATATTTTCAACGCGTTTCTGTTGTTGAATTTAATGAGAAAGTTTTATCTGCTTGACACTCGGCACGAAAACCACTAACATTTGAAAGGAAAGATTATCTTACGGAAAAAGAAGGTAGATTTGTGGAGATTGAAGCGTCATAGGCTCAATTTTAAAATGAATTGGGTATATCTCGCTTGAGTAGTTCGTCAGTTGAGCACCACCTCGAGCGCAGACTAAAAATGTTGTGCGGTGGGCTCGTATTCAAAGTGGGTACTTTTCATGCGAATGCACAAGATTATGTTTTACAAATTTATGATGATTAAAGGGGCGTTTGGTTGTAGAAATAGAAAATCATGTAGTCAACACTTTAAGCAATAGGCGGGGTAACATTTAGACTCGCCGCAAAATCTGGTCACGAAGTCCAACGTGAAACCGTCGAGTCGTATTTTAGTCAAAAAATCCTTATGGTCAGTCAACAGCATTTTCATAATCTTACTTTTCTGTTCGCCCTTATTCACGGATCGCCCAGGTACGAATCGGAACTCGTACTCGGCAAGCCAACTGAACGGAAGACACGGTTTAATCTGATCTTGATCTCCTAACCATGCCGATGCAATACTGTCAATTATACTCATTACAAATTTCTAGGCTTTGAAGTTTGTTCAACTTTTCATCATTTTCTCAAACTTATAAATTCATGAATATGCTGACTTTATGATGCACAGCACACCTCCACCATATATTCGTATTTTCAGAAAGAAAGTCAGCCGGACTTGTGAAGGTTTTCTTAACAAGTATGAAAATAAGGAATTTTTTCTTAGATGGCTATGCGAAGATTATCACTGTTTTTAGTCAGCAGACGCAACCCTAGACCGCAATTAGTAACACAGTACTTATGCTCTGAATGTAAAGACCACCGGCGATACTCTTAGAGAACTTGGATAACGATGACGAGAATGCGGAACTTACTTCCCAACCTGGGGTTCTGGACAGAAATGTGCTAAATAATTTGTAACACTCTTGTCCAAAATGAGGTTACCAAAAAATAAACAGGAACCAAACCCTTCAGGATGGCGTAACCACCTGGCCTAATTATAAATCTTTTTATGAATAAAGGTGGGTTTCTCATATAGGAACAACGTGCAGGCTCTCAAATTAATGGTGCATATGAGTCTACAAACTCCGTTTTCGACAGGATTCGCAGCATACAATAATATTCATGAGTGCATCTTATCACTAATCGTTATTAATTTGTATTTAGTTTTTTTAATTTGTTATAAACAATGACATATGGATACGGCGCTTGTATCCTTTGCTTTACGTTCGGGAATAGCTTGCCTACCGCATTAAATATAGAATATGTAGATTAACCGAACGATTGTTTGGGAACACTGAGCAAATGAGACAGAACGAGAACGAATACCAAATTCAGAGGTGAGTCAAGCTATTGAGAATGTTTATAATCTGGTCATGATGTTTCTCTCGAGAGTAAAGTATCACTGAAATAAAAAAACAAAGGAAAATATAAAAAAGTATGGATGGATGAATGCAGTGACGGACAGATGAAAAGCTAAAGATGAAGATAGTCGACAGGAATGACCTATGGAATAAAGTTTGGACTAGCTGGAGGGAGGGCTAAAGCAGCAGATGCGCGTAATTTCGTTGCGGACAGACGATGGTCTGTATGTAGTCTGCATTTGTGATGCATAGCGTATAAGTTGACTTCAGGGCTCAAAGGGGTAATGCCATAAGATTGGCGGTTTTTCTTAATGAAGTAGAAATGTTTCATTTCGTTCTGTAGTTTGGTTCATTAATCGTGTCGTAGTTGGCTTGATTGCGATAAGGAAATGATACAGGGAAACCCTACTCGTTCGTTAGAGAATTTCTGGGTGTGTCAGTACGTCAACGCTACGACGATTTACTTTACCCCTTCCCCACGTTCCGTTTCACACAAATCCAAGCCTATAATCATCCTGAGCGCTTTCGAGCACTTCGAGTTTTCTCAATATCTTCTGCCTAGCTTGTCTTGCCTCAGCTCGCCACCTTCGCCGTCGTCACAGGTATGCGTGAGACCTCCTTCATTTTTGATATTACTATTACCTGAGAGATCTCTTGCTTTAATTCTTGAATCTTGCCATACCACGACCGTGCATATGTACATCGACTTGGTGCTGAAACCGCAGACTTGAGAAAATATGAGATTTCAACAGCCGTTTTGAATGCATCCTTTGTGTTTGGCTTTAACTTGGTGGTCAGCCGCATGGATAAAATTGCCAGCAATTCTCACCTTCTCATCAATCTGCAACGCAGAGATTTCGCTCCATCGAACCTAGCCTACCATATGTGCTGATGCATATTTGTTCGTGACTAGGAAAAAGTCTAGGAACAAGTACTTCAACTTCAACCAAGTTGGAAAGTGCAAAAAATAGACCTTTACCATGATGCGAGAGGACCAAAAAAAGTTTCCAAGCCTCCCCTTAAAATTAGATACATACAAATTGTATTCATTTCACCTTCTTCTGTTTCATAATCTATATCCGACTCTCCATTCAGCCCTTATAAATCTATTTTTTGAAACAAACAAGAAGGATACATCCATGGCTTAATTACGGCCTTTGAACCTCCTTGAGGTGCATGCAATGCTTTAAAATTCAAAAGTTACAGAATGAGTACCAACACAGAGGTCATATTACCGCTACAGATTTTTACAGTGCAAAATTGTAAGAAAAATCAAGGGAGCCATGAAAAAACCAAAGTAATTTCACGGTCAGGGAAATACACGTATTACATGCCTTTGAGTATCATCAAGAGCATAATTGAGTCGCTTATCTTGCAAGTGGTAGGGTTTGATTGGGAAAAGTTGCACCTGAAAGTATTCATAGGACATGGCGTGAGTGGAATTATTTGTTTTGTCGGCAGTTTTTTCAACACTATAGTTTATCGAAGATGCTCAATTCGTATGAATGTAGTTTTTCTTTCGAGAGCAAATGACGTAATGCGGGATTTGTGTCGAGAAATGTGGTTAACTACGTGTTCATTTACTTACTGCCTGCTCATGTTCTTGGAAACTGTAAGGAGTGTGTACGGTGATTCCATTTACGCGTTCATTTTTACAGAAGGCTGACTAAAACATCATGCAACGTAGCAGTGTATAGTAGTGTGCCTTGCGTTTATTAGAGCATCATAATTTATTTTGTGCATCCAAAATACATGTTATAAGCGTATGTTTACGCGTAAAATTATCCAAGGAAAATGTTTGACGGCAAAGGGTTGCGCAAGTATTGTATCTTGTTCCCCTCCCCGACATTAGAGGGGGGACGATACTTTGAGAAGGCCGTAATCTGAATTCGTGCCTTGCCTTGATGCAGGTAAGTCATCAAGCGTTGTGTGGGGCTGGATGGAACACTCTCCCCAGCCAGCCGCCTGTTTGTTTACCCCAAGTTGGGCTGGGATCCCCTGAGGAAACAGGACTGGCTATTGATCGTGAAGGCTGCAATTATAATTAGCAAATCAGCATGTGATGAGGCTTAATTGTAGTCCGTGATTATAATTTATTGCTCCTACGATGATGAGAAGACGGAAGCCAGTCACTCACCGAGAACAATTGGGGCAGAAACACAATAAAGTCTGCGACCAGGCTAGCTCCAGCTTCAGGGTCTGTGTCGGTGGCAAGGTAAGAATTTTCAACATTCATGAACTAATCAACCTGCGAGAGCGAGTACTTTTTACATATGAATCATTAGCTTCTATCACTGTAAGTAAACTATTCACAAAAATGGCAGCCTTTCCAACTCAAGCAGTTGTAAGAAGGACAGCGGGCAATTCGCGTCCACTTTTAACTATATGGTAAACTTTCTTAACTGCCGAACCAAAGGTATGAACACGAAGTATGTGCATGACGACCATGGCACTGGGGACGCTCAGGTAACACGTAATCATTACTGCAATCATCTTTTCAACCAAGGAGACTTGAAGTTTGTTGTTCTGCAAGGTATATTATTTTTTAATGTGAGTTGCATATAAATGCTATCTCTAAAAGCAGTTCATGCTTCACTTCATCTGAATGCATAATCGTCCAATGATTGGAGAGCACCTCATCTCTGTCAATCAGATAATTTGCACATAGGGTAAGACTTGGAATGAAGTAAAGCGATATTTGCCAAGCTGGAGAAATTTCAGGAATTTTCTATGCTGCACTCACATGTGTTATCGGAATACAATTTGTCCGGTCGACTTTTTTTCAATAAATTCGTACTCAATCAATAGCAATGACTTATTCATCTATGTTAGAACTTGGAGTAATCCATACAATATATAGGCACAGTACTACTCTAATATCGAGGCCACAACCATCTGACCAAACGTGAAAAATTCCGGTTGCTCTTTGTCTGCTGCATTTGAACGTCAATTGTGATCGGTGCTAGACAGTTCGAAGGCGACGGACGACGCGAGCCAAGATGAAGCGAGATAAAGATGAGTTACCTGATATGATATCCTGCTTCTTCCCGCGTAGCAAAGACCTTTCATGTGTGGCAGCTTTGCACGGAAGTCTAGCAGGATGAAATCAGAAGCAGAGCGTACCTATTAAAGATTTGATTGATACGTCATTTTCATTTTATTGCAGAGCCTGATTGTTCAACAGCAAGCACGTGCCAAGCACGGAAACAAATCTTATACATCCATCGACATGAGTTCTGAGAGCCGAGCCTAATACTGAGAATAGCCGCCGATCATCCTAGCAGAACGTTTCCGCCTACTAAATGCTTCTGTCTCACCGTTTAAACGCCTGAGCTAGTGCAAATTCTGAGAACTATAATTGTAGCTGTATGAAAAGTAAGCGGAACCTGGATTCTCGTTAATCTTTATCTCCATGTATATAGTCGTTCATAGAAAGAACATTTGACAAAGCTCGGAGCCAGAAGCAGTGGTCGGAAGGGAGAGGAGCGGGTGGGGAAAAATTGAGACAAGGAGTGCGTGAAATTGTAGGTGGCTGCAACGATTCCGAAGAGGAGGGGACTCGAGAAGGAATCAAAAATACAAGCTGGGATATATATGTAATTTTTCATATATCGTCAAGTGATCTGTCTCATCCTGCGATGATCGCTGGCCGTCTCGTACTTCAAGTTTTAGTTGGATCTCACGTCCTGAACTCGCTGGAAATCCAAACACGGTGTCTTGCGCCAACTCCCCTACACACCTAACACCCTCACGTTGAATCAGCCCGTTCCTGCTCCTAGTTTCCGCCAAAGAAAGAAAGTGAAAGCCATCCATCAAATTTCTCAACTCCTCGTAGCTCCCTCGACTGCCATGCACTCAGAGTCAAATTACCCCGCTTGCTGTGACACAAAATTTCGTCCGTTCCTTATATCTAGTAAATTCAGCTTCTCCGACTGAAAAATAGCAAGCTTTCATTTCAGCATCGACAAATGGAAACCGAACGGAAATAGTAACTCCGCGAGGGTGGAACCTGGAACTGGTCATTCGTTCACTTGCTAACGAGTTTACCTCTGTGGATCAAGACGGTAAACAGGATATTACTCTAGTAAGCAAAACTGTGGAGCGAAACTCAGTGTTTTAATCGTTACTGAAAAGTTCTTACCTCCAGTGCTGAGCTCCGAAACCCTGTGGAGCGAATTTCATTTCCTTCCTATTTTCACCGAATTACGTTTTCTACTCGCTAATTATTAACTAATGCGATAATTTCTGACCCGATACACACCCTTAAAAACTACGACATGTGTTCGTGTTCTTGTAAAACTTCCGCTACGTAACCGAGCTTTTACTGCCATATCGCTTCAGTCGATCTTCGATCGACTAAGTTTTCCTCACGACTGAGAATTCGTATGGATATTTTGCAGTTACTAATTTCGATGTTTTACTTTTAGTTCTGAAAAAATAGTGATTTCTCCCATATTACGCATCAGTGTGTTGTGTGTACGGAATCCCATTAGATACTTCTACCACAGAGCTGGCTCATCGATTTGCTGAGCTACCGGAGTCGAGGATACAAAGTTACCCGCATGTGAAAACTAACAGGTGATGAACTCTGTAATCCTGTTAATTCAAGCAGTGAATGAATGAACGATTAGGACATTAGGAAATTGATTTCTTTGCCCGTATAGAGTGATTTGATAGTTTGATTTGTCTGCACTGGGCGTACGTTTTTTCGTCGACTGCAGAGCAAGTTTTAATTCGCTGAATAAACTATGGAGGCTAAAAGTAAATCCAAGGTAACGTTATTATGATACACTCTCCTTCTGTATTCAGTTTCTGTTAATCCTTTTTATATCCCTTCACAGTATTGACGCCAACTGTTCTAAATACCTCATGTTTGCTTATTTGTTCTTCAGCTAGAAAAAAGTATGTATATGATTCAGTACCCTGCTCTGATACCGGTGCTTTACTTATCTTATTAGTGAATGCTGTGTACACTTAATGACTGGAAAGCCAGAGAAATAGTCGACGATAATTTGGATGAGAAACACCGAAGTCCACTTGAAGTGGGAATTCCGGTGTAGTAAAATTCAGTCGGTATAAATCTGCCAAAGCTGTTTCCGCTTTCATCTTACAACCGATTATTTGATTCAAAAAAAGTGGCTGAAGCAAGCAGCTTAGTTTTCAAGGTAGTCAGTGTGCCCAGTCCATGTTATTGAATTTCAGCATGCAGATTAACTACTTAAGAGCTGATTTACTGCAAGCACAAGAATGGAATTATGTCCATTTTATCTTCTCTCCGACTAGAATTTCCGAAAGAGATGCGCTGGCCTCTGAAGGGTGAAAGTTCCCTTTTTTTGTACTGGAATGAACGGGTGAGCGGATCAATTTCACTTTGCCCCTCAAGTCTTAGATCAGGTTTCCTACAGTCCATAAACCCTCGTTCCCTCCTGCGCCGAGTTTCTTAGCAAATAATGTGTTAAAAAATGCAAATAATGTGTGGGTAAAAAAATGGAAGGCATCACTTTTACCCAGTGGTTTAGCAAGTAAAATGTAGTTAAGAGGACTGATGAGAAATGTCGGATAGAACAAGTGATGCCCATTATCTACTCCAGAAAGAGTCAGGGGTTCGCATTCGTACTTCAATTTTCTACCGTGATATATGAGTGGCGACTCATTCGAATGGATCCTTCACAACAAAGATGAACGAATTGCAATTCTACTACAGTTTTACCACCAAAATGGAATCTCATCAAAAGTCATTTTATTCATGAAAATAGCCCCAAGATTTTCCCTCGTAGTCATAATAGTCTCAAGTGGCGTTAGAACAAATCATTTTGGTTGTGAGAGGTTTATAACACCTGCCCAAACTCTTTTACTTGCGTGATTTCAGATCGGTGGAATGAGTGAACTGAAAACAGACGGTCGACAGTTGTGTTCCGGCTGTGGAATCGAAATCGCCGATAGATTTTTACTTCAAGTGAGCGGTATTCATTGGCATGCCCAGTGCCTTCGATGTTCGTCTTGTAACGTATTACTAGAAGCTGAGAGCTTTTGCTACCTAAGGAACTCAGAAGTGTTTTGCCGGACGGATTATCAGCGGTGAGTTTGATTTGTTGGGCAGGAACTTTATTACATTGTATTGAACGAAAAGGCGTCAAAATAGTTTTTATGCGGTTTTATATGATTTACTGCCAACTAGATTCTCCCTAGGGTGAAAGAAAGAGAGGGTGGTTTCCGATTCGAACGATGCGACATGTATCGGAAGTCAATTGTTTAAATGTTCCCTTGTGTTTTATGGTGGAAGGGTGGAACGGTCATAGTCCGGGTGAGACTTGAATCGAAGGTTCATGAAGGAACATGGTTCAGCTCGGGTCGGCTTGGTTCAATTCAAAGTTACAAGGGATGAATTGTTATTGTGGATTTTGTATAGGACGAATCATTTGGGAAAGGTAAATAAAAGGGAGAGGATGGGGAGTATTTGCAAGCATAGTCTCAGAATTTGAGACCGAGACTATAGAAAGAGAGATAGATGGAGACATTGGAAGAAGAAATACAGAGAGAAAGAGTAAATAAAATTACCCAGCGCACTAATCAACACCCATTGAACTTCCCCCAAAGCAAGTGTAATCCAATTTGAACTTGTAAAAATCCTTGTTCCTCCCATTTCAGCTTGTATGTAGTTCTCATCTGGCTGCATGCACATGCGAGAAAGGGGAGCGATACTTGTGATTTCGCTGTAACACAATCCAATTGAGCATGTTTTCTCTATGTCCAGTGAGTCGAGTCTTGATCGTAATCCATCGCTTTCACCCGCGCACCGCGATAAATGAATTCGCATATGCAGCCTTGAATTCACAATTTAGCTACATAAACCACAAGGCAAGTCCTGCTCGGGAGAAGGTTGCAGGCAAAAGCATTTACAACGGATGATGAAGGCAGGCGCAGGCGGGAGTCCAATTCACTACCCAACTTTGACAATTCATGCATGAAGAGGAGATTATTCTACATTTCAATCCACGTCATCAGAAGCGCATGCAAAACGTGTGCCTCATTGTCCCATGTTTTGATGTGAAATCCGTGTCCGGAATGGAAGGAATGCGCCGTCCTTATTACGTGGATAAGGATGCAGGCAGCACGCAGGACATTAAATTGCCAGCAAATTATCTTATCATCACGTTCTTTCTTTCTTGGTTTTGCAGACTTTTCGGAACCAAGTGTTCAAAGTGCGGCAGAGGTATCGCTTCCTCGGACTGGGTGAGAAAAGCAAAGGACCAGGTCTACCATTTGGCTTGTTTTGCTTGTGATGCCTGCAAAAGACAATTATCGACAGGAGAGGAGTTTGCTTTAGCTGACGAAAAAGTCTTGTGTAAAATTCACTTCCAAGAAATTTTTGACGGAAATCCATCGTCTAATGAAGGTAAACAAGTCCTATATACAAATCAGTCGGCAAATCAAAAAAAGCAAATCAAGTTCTACTTTTATTTGCATCTTCCACTTCCTCCATGGCACTGTGAAAGTTATTCAGAGCCGCTTCCAATAATGATGTGTGGCCATGGAATCTACCTTTGTTTTCCTCCAATCGTTATAAAATTTTTACCGGTGAAACGAAATCACGTTAAAAATAATGTTCATTTATTCACGGCGAACGTAAGTTTTCAAAAGAGCAAACACGTAAATGAGCAAAATGAGCGCAAATCAGTAATTCATTGACGCAGTCGTGGGAAAATCACCGCCAATCTTTGGAACGCTTGTTTTTGTTTGCACTTCGCTGTTAGATCTTAAGATACTGTGTGTCACGTGTAAACGTTTATTACCGCTACCGCCGAAAAATTGAGGTGATGATGTACAACCACGTGCCTCTTCCTGTTTTAATCTTTGAAAGCGGATTTTCCGCGATAAAGGTGAAGGGATGTGAGATGTGAAGATTAGGGGAGGCCGTATTTATTTGCCGTAATTTCTTTGAGTAGAACTGATTTGGCATTTTGAACCAAAGCCAAAATTGTGTGATTTAAAAGCGTTAACTTTGAATGCTTGCAATCACAGATAGTTGTGATGGGGAATCATCCGGCTCATGCAAGTCCAAAACGAAAAGAGTTCGCACGACCTTCACTGATGAGCAGCTTCAAGTCCTGCAAGCCAATTTCCAAATCGATTCTAATCCTGACGGACAGGTTTGTAAAGCTTTAGATTTTGTAGTGTAGCAGTAATTTCTACGGGACTTGATTCTTCCTTGTCTCGCATTGTTGAAACTCATGAGCTAACGGAAAATGTTGTTGTCACAAGCCTCAGTTTGGTTTGAATGGGGTAATCCTTTTGTTTCATGAGATGAGTAAGCATTGGAATTGACCTATTACAGGATTTGGAGAGGATCGCCCAAATTACCGGATTATCGAAAAGAGTCACACAAGTATGGTTCCAGAATTCAAGAGCAAGGCAGAAAAAGCACATGGCGAAGCAGAAGAAAGTGTACCACCATCACCAAGGTTAGCGTCTTTCTCATTCTTGCATTCATAAGCCGTGATGGCTCTGCAAGACTAAAGTACGAAATGATCAAAGTCAAGTGCAGCTCAAACGTGGATGATCAACTCAGCATGTGTGCGTGGTGTTGTATCATGTCCCTCACCTTCCTTAACGGAGTTGACGAATTTCGTCGTCGCTGTATATGCCGCATCTCTCTTTGATGATGATCGCTGCTTTCCTAGCGCCTGTTGCCTTCGGCTTGGACTATGAATCAGTCAAGTGTAAATTGTATAAATTCAATGAACTGTCCTACTGTCTCCTCAGTATTCGTAGTTGGCTACCACGCACGTTATTTTTCATCCCTCTTGTTCCTGGTCTAGGGGACCTGTAACGAGATTTTTATCAAGTCGTGTCCTCTCTATCTAGTGAACTTTTGTCTAATTGAGCTCGGCAACTTGCAATAGGTCGCGAAACCGAAACTTCTGAGAATCTTCCGGCCCTTTTTGTTTCATTTTTAGCGATAGATCGTTGAAGCTAGGTTGTTTCACCTCTGCCCAACTCAGGCTTAACAGCGCCAAGCTCATCCAGGCTGTGCTCAGTCCTGTAAAAATTCAGCTGTAGCACACTTCTCCAAGCGCAAACTGCCCATTTAGTCGGTGCAGCTTTTGTACGTGGATACCTTCCGCAAATCCATACCGCATAATATTGCTGCTGGTACTGAAGGAAGGAGGATTTATGGCATTCTACCGCAGGCAAGAAGAGAACAGATAAATTGGGGTTGAAAAAGATGTGTGATGCTCTATCACAGTTAATCCCACAGGGTTCATCTTTTCACATTAGCCAATTTAGCGGAAAACACGACACATTATGGAAATAGTGAGCCCAGAGGAGCGATACGAGGGTGTAAGCCAGAGAGAAAGCTTGTGGTACGCGCGCACGTCTGCTGGATTTTCTTTTCTTTTGTCTCTGTTGGCAACCACGTTCCTGTCGCACACATGCTCAACACGCACTGTGTCAGTCTACTTCCCCGTAGTTTTTGATGGTAGTTTAGGTAAAGATGGTATGTATAGATGCGCATGCTTCCGTATGATCGTGTGCTCATGTTTCAGACTCGTCTTCAGGTTCCTTGGAAAAGACTTCGGCCGCCTCGCAGTTATCGGATTCGGATTCGGCGTCAGCCGCGTCACCGCTGCAAATGCTATATTCGTTTTCGTAAGTCCTGTATGCTTTGCTGCTAATAAATTATGAAAAGCTCATGTAGAGACACAACTCAAAGAATGCGGAAATCGGAAAAACTGTTAGAACTAAGGATGCTAAGACAAAATACACTGCTGTTCTTGTATTTGTTGTGTTGTATGATTCTTTAAGTCAATCTATTCAACTGAAACCTAGTAAAATAAACGATGAGGGGTAATGGAAAGACTTCATGGAAAGAACAATGCATACAAATATTAAATTGAGTGACGTGAAGCACAACGACCAATGTCTAATTATTGAATTATCCTCCCGGAAAACTAACAAGAACTATGATACTTTCTGATGCAGGATGGTATTTATTTACCCACATTAAATTATAAAACTAGATGAGCAGTACCAAAACTTAGGGGGCAATGACAGAATCTCAGGCTCCTGTGGGCAACCTAACACGAGAATGGTGATTGCTGAAGACAAGCGATTGCCTTGTGGTTTTGGTATGCATGATTTCTGTTTTTACTCGTACGTACAATGCACAAGTTACTTGGATTTCCTCTCCTGATTGTGAAAAATGCCAATGAAGGTGGGTTGGATGTTGTGTGGCATTTCGTAAGAGTAACATCATGCGCCTTTTAGGTGCATTATAGCCCTCACTACTGGCAGAGGAAGTATTGAAGGTGCAAGTATTTACTTCAGTATTTTTTTCCTCTTATGGAGAATGTGTTGTGGGAGATTGGTTTTTTACTTCACACTCACACACCGACATCCCTGCAACAATCGGCTTAATGAAGGGAGATGAAAAAAACTGAAAAGGCTTTGAGTTAGTGCGTTGTATATACACTGTACTATGGACATGTGATCTCCCTGATTGCCACTTCGCTTACGTTGCTAGGAGAGAAAAAGTTCTGACTCTAAGAAACGGAGTGGATGTCGGAATACAGAGTGCTGAGAACGCTTCAAGCCCATTGATTAATTGAAATTCACGACTATCAACTCCCGTCTTTGGGCGGTGCTGTACAACATGCTTATTTCTTGGCAATTCGTAACTTTGACTTTGAACTATATGATGAGCGCGACTTTAACATTCAGTGACTTCGGGATCATACCATCTTTTCAAATTCCTCAGCTTTGATTGAATGCTGAATTAGAAAATCCAGTTTTGTACACCCGTTCAAGAACTGAAAATTCATGTACTCCAAAAAAGTAATTTTGGCATGTATTTTTCATTCTTGAAACCAGAGGAAGGGATCGCTTACTTGTTGATATCGGATTGACTAGCCCAATCCAGTTTCACGCATCTCCAAATCATGGAATGTGTGATTGTATTGTGAATCAAAGAATCCCAAGTTTCCCCAACTTACCAGATAATTAGGTCCTATTTGGAGTGGAAAATCGGGAAGACCAAAGTGTGTAATAGGGCACAGTGGGAGGTGGTGGGACAAGGAGAGATGTAGCCCACTGATTCACGATCATTGGATTCAATTCACTCAAATACATGGAATGATAAATGCAAAATCACAAGTATGAGAAATCCTGGGGACAAGTGTATGCGCCCGGTTCTTGAATTCAGATGCGGTTAGCTTTCCTTCCTATGCTCTGACTGTCTGCCTTGTTCGTACCTTTCTTTCACTGGATAACAAAATGTATCTCCCTTCCCTTCCACCATTGTTAACCGAGGCTTGGTGTAATTCGTCTCAGCCTATGAATGTGAGCTGAATACGTAATCAAGATACTAGCAAAGACCTCGCTCCCGCTACGCCCCTCCATTTCTTTCCCTTTCTTTCACCAGTTCATCATAATTCAATTGTGCAAAAAAGGAGCAAATTGTCGAGTGCCATAGCCCTGCCTCTACAACAGCAATGAAAAAAACAATACGGGGTATTCCAGCGCTATCAACTTCTCGTTTGAACGGGAATACGTCCCTTATCATGCTAGCACGCAGAAAAAAAGAACAAAGAGTACGTTTTGCTGTCCGCAGAAAAAAATCACGAGACTGCGCTGCATCATTAGAACTGTTGTTGGACAGGAACCGTCAGATTCAATAATAATGTCTCTCGCGTTGGTAAGCTACGATATCGTTCAAATACTAGCATTTTGAGACGCAAATAAATTGGTCTTTTATCAAAGTACAACTCCAATTTTGCTAAATCACCGCACCATAACCATGAGAGACGATGAGGGTAAGGAATAAAAACTGCATCGTCCAGAATTGCGAGTGCCGGTGTTACTCTTCGAATTTACAGACTTTCACCATTATGTAACAATTTTAGGCTAAGCTAAGATCAAAAAGATGTGATAATAGGAACAGTGTACTGACATTAGTAGAAGAAAATCGCAGATCGGACATTCTGCCAGGGATGTCAAACAAAAAATTTACTTATACTTAGGCGCTGGGCTGCATTCGGTATAATCTCGGCCGGAGGATAGCATCTGCGAAAAACATTCAGTGTTTATGCATAGTATTAGAATTAGACTCGTCCTCAAGAAAAACGGAAAACATATGTCAAGCAGTGAATTATTGTATCTGTAAAATGATTTTCACCAGCTAAAGAATCTAAGCCGGAAATCGGACTAATTACGGCACTACGAGATCACCTTGTATTGTCTGCAATAGTATCGGTTCCATGGTTCTTGATTGGTCTTAGAATTCCAGGTGACTTCGGGACTTTTCAAAGCTAATCGTAAAAGGTAGCTAGCAGCCATTGTAATGCCCGCCACCGCAAGAAAATGCATCGGCAAAATCTGCGAGTAAAAAAGTAACACATGCTCTGCTCTTCGACTACAAATTACTAATGTCTCTCGAATCAATGAGAATTGAGCTTCATTGGGCGGTTGGAAGCAAAGGGTGCCCAGCGGACAAAAGTTGAAATTTCTTCGGGCAGCTTTCTAGCCCTTCGGGCATTAAACCTAACCTAACTTTTAACAATACAATTATATTTCTTATTATTAAAATTAGGTTAGGTTAAGCGCCCGAAGGGCTAGCAAGCTGCCGTAATAGTGACAACTAGAATGTGCCGCTGGGCACCCTTTGCTTCAGTCCAACCTCATTGGGCGAACTCACTGCATAGTGTTCTTTCATATCTTTCTTCGAAAGACCTCTGAGGCCAATTTGTTTACCGAATCTGGCCCCCATGTCAATTTTAGACTCTGCCGTAGCGAAGAAGCTTGTAAAGGATTTCCAAGATGGATTGCTTTGGTAATAGTGTCCCTTAATCGAACTACAGTTATCTACTAGAAATTTTTCATAAGCCACATAATTTCATGGCCATAACTAGGCATCTGAAAGGA
>VRMD01001489.1:0-16813 GCA_009872375.1 Sminthurides bifidus
GCCATTTCGTATGGAGCCATCAGGCTAAAATAACAATGCTACAGCAATGTTTGACCTCCAACTAGTATTTTTCTTTCCGTTAAGGAAGGAGCTGGAGCTGACAAAGGCAATTTCATTTGTGAGTCGTGAAGACGGAAAGTTGGAAATGGTACGATTGTTGTTTTCATATGATTGCATCTTGAAACCAAGGCACTTTTGTTTTTCCATTACCTGACGCCAACAAGAATGAAGTATCTTGGAACGGGGTTGCTTACGACAATTTAAATGCACGTGTTGACGCAACAGAGCTACCTGTACGCTTTCATGGTTACTTCATTAGCGTTAGTGCGGTGGCAAGCTCGGTCGCTTTGATGCCGTTTCGAGATCTGGAGCCTAATAACGATGCTGCTGTGGAAAGTAAACGCAGGGAACGAAATTGAGCGAGTGTCATGTACATAGCTACAAGTTGGCTTTAAAATGTGTGGCTGTTCCATGTTCCATAACTGATGCTCCACAATGCAATGGAGTGACTGGTTCTCACGTGAAAAAGTTAATGGCTTTGCCAAGGAACGTGGAGAGGAGACATTTGTTTGTTGCCGGCAAAATTTCCGTTCCGTCTCTCAGCCCCCGTGCACGTGATCTGCTGATAACAGTGTACTTTATGCGCAGAAAAACTACAGAATTTCCAGCTTTCCGTCCATCTTTCTTCCTCCATGATAAGCGGAGCATGCAAGTTGACTACCCAATGCAATGCTGGCAGTAAAAGTAGCACCTGGAGAAGGATCGTCGTAATTAGACTTGGATATGGAACGATGTTGAAGAGAGTTAAAGTCACGCTAGCTTTGTTTTGAAACTTATGACCGACATGGTGACTTCAATCCCATGTTTAAGGATTTTATCAGAGTCAAACTAATGCTTAGTTCTGAACCTTGGCTCGAGGAATTGGTGGTATGAAAATGACCTGTAAGAACTGCTTCACATTCCTGAACTTGCGATCACGATGGCTGAAGACGTAGAGGTTCTAATATTTGGAAATGGCATGCGTTAATCATGGCATTGTTGTCGTGGTCAAAGGCCAGCTTCGGCTTAGGACAAGCCTGTCATTAGTGTACGCAGATGGAGAAAAGGTAAAAGAATAACTGCACTAGATTCACACATTTGTGGAACCTGTTTTCAAATTGTGGCTATTCTGGCAATTAATGGGACTGGGAGAGAATGGTACTCCGGAGGGTGTATGGAATCAAATTCCAAAATTAAGTTGGTGAATTTCTTCGTCCATCCGCACGGATTCAACAAGGACTTCGGCCTGGGGCCTTCAGCCTGGAGGCATTAAGGTTTAAGAATATCACGCGATGACCACGACCTAGCTTAACTTGTACTTCCAGTGGAAGCCGGAACAAAAGGACCTTGGAACATTCGAACGAACCCTACTATTTCACTATCAATTTTATATGACTAGATCAGGAACCTAGTTCGGAGACAGGCTCAAGTGACAGCTTTTCGATCAAACCCTTTGGAAAAGGGCGAAGTGCTCAAGTCCCCCTGATCCAAAAATATTGCCAGATTGATTTGTAGTAGGACGAGGGACTTTCATGATCCAGAAATAAATCCTGGCTGATTTGTAGTAGATAGGACCAGGGCCTTTTATCCGATGTCTTGGAATTGATTCAGGTCGGATTAAGTAAATATCGATCAAAATCATGGGTCATGCATTGAGCTCTGGACACAGGCACTTAAACTGCAGGAGCAGAACACAGCCCAGGATTGTTCAGCCGAACTGCATTTTGTGTGTACTTTGGTGACTAATGGCATGATTTATGGTGAAATTGGTTTGCCGAGGTGGTGCCGTTGTCCATGAAAGGGTCCTCGTAGGTACATGAAATGAGATCATATCAAACTGTCTGATCGCTTAGCACTGAGTATTAGATCCAGGCATATACTTTTAATCAAGGTGATTCCACAATTTCGTCTATAGTAACTGTTCTAATTTCTCTATTTTTGATTCTTCATAAAAATGATACTCATGCAAAGCTTTCGGTAGCATGGGGAGAGTAAATCATAGCCGTAAGCGAAATTATTCAGACGCCTGAAGTACACCGAATTATTACAGCTGCAGGATACAAGAGGCTAATAAATTCCTTATCTTAGCTAATAAAATGATATGAAAGGAGAGGAGGAAATGTGAGTTCAAGGAAACTTTATAGTGTAGTAAGAGCTGTGATTTGTACAGGCTTTCAGGCAGTTTCGAATACCGACCTAGGCAAGAACTCTCAGACATTAGATCTTTACAAAGGCTTTAAGGCATGGACCTAGTCGTATGTCTCGAAGCTTATTTTATTCGCTTGCATCCATCAAATGATATCTCTTTTGAAATTATTTTAATTTTTTTTCCACCCTATCACAACGATGGGTCTACATACTACTTAGACCCAGGAAAATTTCATGGTTGAGGTTCACTATTAAGATACACCGTCTGCTGAAAGAAAAGATGGTCTCTGCTGGCATACAAAAAGTTCAAATGGATACCGTAATGCCGTTACTGATGCACTGGAGCCTTTCCAAGTCATATTTCTACAGAGGATGAGTTTAAACATTGGCACAGTTTTGATCGTTTGTAGTGCCGATACACTTGAGCCGTGTACTTTCGTTTTCCTATTATTAGCAACACGTTACTCGGGGGATGCATTAGGTCGAGCCAACGGGAACGTTATGCCAAGTGCAAAAGACAAAAAGATGCTGACATTTGGAATCATGCCATGGACAATTTTAGACTCCCCGTCTTGTATCGTGTTCGAGAATGATATTTCCGTTTAGGTGATTAGGTGTCTTTGTGCATTGGAGTGTTAACATTATCAGTGAACCGTATTTAAATTTGACATGCCCATGGCAAGGTGTCAGGTCAAAACAGCTCTTAAAAGATGCATTTGCAAAATTAGTTGTGCAAAAAAGTTGGCGTGTATCACAACCGAGGTGTAACAACAGGATGAATAGTAACAACCGTCTGCAGATTCCGCCATGGTTTGTGAACATGCAATTACAGAGATGGAACATCCTGTGGTAACGTGCTAAATGAGAATGTGAAACATGTTATGTTAGAGTTGTTAGAAATAAGGACGAGAGTAAAGTTTTACGCATGCTGCTCTTTAACTCAAAATGCAGTTAATTTGACCGTCCGTACTAGTATTAGCTTGATATGATGAAAAGTACAAAGCGTCCGTTTCGCATGACTGAAAGGGTACTTTTCTTAGCATGCTACGCTGCAACGCTGCGTGCAACAATGACGAAGCAGGCTTGGCTGCAAGCAGACGTGGTACTACGTGTGAGCGAGCCATCGGAAGAGACTTCAGCAGCCCCTCAAGTTGTTGAGGCAGGTCTTGGTGGTAGACTTGATGATTTCACGTTGCGGAAGGTTATTCATGCAGCCCGTCTTGCTTGTAGAACCAGTCGCAGTCGTATGTAGGTGTGCCATCACGAGCCCTTACAAAGCAAGCATTGTGAAGTCCATTGAGACTTTCTGAGAGTACTGACCTACTCCAACTTTCGCAATCATAACAGTAATCCACAGATGCACCTTTCTCATCCGCAGTATCAGCGACAGTTGACGGTTGATGCACATTACCAACTACTGGGTAAAAGGCTCCAATGGGATCCTAACATAGCACGTTCCACGCTTATCGTCTTCACGAAATCTTTGCAATTATTTCCGTAACATTAAACAAAATTATCGTGCATCTGTACTGGTACGTTACGGTTCACTATGGAAATGTGGGTGTGATTCACCATCAGCTTTTCTGCCTATAAACGTATAAACTGTGGAACGTGGGAACTGTACATATTGAACCAATTTGAGTCGGTAATGCTAACATTACCAAGTCGATTAGAGAGCAGGTAGAAAATATTTGTGCTCTGGTATGTCTCGCTTTCAATGGAAATAATTGCGCTTCTCCAATTTTTTATGCCGATTCAAGGACACGGCATGGACAGAATACTGGAACTCACGCGCAACAAGGATAAATTGTAATGAGAAAGAACACGTGAGAGAGGAACGACTGCTCCATGGTCAGGAATTGTATCCATTAAAGAATTCACAGGAACAAAAAGCGGCTAGGCAACTTTTGAAGTATTTCAATTCGCGGCAAAGGATAATTCATAATGCTGCAATCTTTTAACGATTTTATGGTAGCAGACTATGGTAATTTTCAGACAGTAATTCTCTCTATGAATGAAAAATCATGAAAATTCCCTGAACATGAGTAAAGTCACCGGTTCGACGGCATCTTTCGGTTTTACTAAAGGTGAGTTCGGAGTTTATAGGACTAAGAAAATTGTTGACGATTTACACATGTACTGGGTACATGACCTATCACAACGCTAGACAGTTTGTGCTGGCGTCCATGTGCATGCTTTGTCACTATGCGTGACTGTACCAGATTTCCGCATTGATTGCCAACTCAGAAATAAAATACTCCGACAATAAAGTCATGGCGAATACTAAAACTCATTTGATCAAATGGCAGTCGAGCAGAGCATTTTCTCAGTGAGTTGATTGGGCGTGGGAGTTGTCTCGTCCCCAGTCCCCACCCACTGAAGACTTGGTCCCTTTGAGTTACATCTAACGAAATTTTTTTTGCACGCCGCACATACGAAATACCAGGACAATAATTTTGCCCACATGCATGTTACAATGAGATCTGGCAAGCCAATAAAGGTTGATCAGATCAATGACATTTCCCAGACTGCGCTATCGGTGAATGAATCTGACATGTGGCAACAGCACGAACTTTCTTACTTTCTTGTGGGCAGCAGCCTAGTAAGTTTAAAATTGATTTGAATTTCGCTAAGCTTGCTCCAGCTCCCCTTACTTAGGGAACCTTAATAGTGGAAAGAACTGAGGTTTAAAAGCCCATATGGTTATAATGGAAGCCCTGACTGGTCCAACGCCAGTGCAGCATGTTACATTCATGTACTCTGATGTTCATTATTCGATCAAGGTATCTTACCATGCTGCATATAGTCATGGGATTTCCATTCACAAGACTGCGAATTGCGAAACTCAAGTCAACCAGCTGCAAAAACTGGCTAGTAAAAACGATCATGAATTCCCTGGCATCAGCTCGTAGCAATGGGCCTAAAGAGTACAACCCAATGTAACTATCCAGATCAATGCGATATTTGCCAGGACAAAGACCTTTTCTCCTATAAATGACCTACCTCAAGAGCAAAAACAGTAAGGAAGGAGGCGTGAGATGAGAATCATAACACAGGTAATACAGACACAAGACGGCAACCACTAGTGCGAATTGCACAAAGACACCAAGTGTTTCTCTGCCTCATGTCCTTAATTACCTGGCTGGGCCAATCTCTCTTGTTCATGCTCACATGCCACTGTGAGAAACATTCCAAAGGGCACAAGCTCAACTAGATCAGACGTAGCCTAGGTTAGTTATTCTACAAAAAAGACAGTTCTGCGTCATGCAACAGAATGGCATGGAATCTTGTTTTTTTGCTGCGGGTTCTTCTCCCGCCCAAGCTGAAATTCAATGCCTTTTGTCACGAGAATTTTCATATCATGCTCAACATTGACGAGATTGACTAGACTAGTTACATAAAACACACCTGCGCCAGCCAGCGGAAGGAATTGCTTCATTTACATTCTAACTGGGAGAAAATCCTGTGGAATTAATATTCTAAAGGCAAAAGCCTGGAGACAAGTGACATAAAACACACCTGCGCCAGCCAGCGGAAGGAATTGCTTCATTTACATTCTAACTGGGAGAAAATCCTGTGGAATTAATATTCTAAAGGCAAAAGCCTGGACCTGATCGTGGCTACCAGTCTGTCGTTAAGGTTACGGTGACGATAGCCCTTTAAGTGGGAGGGGAACGTGAACAGTTTGACAATCTCCTATGACCTGTTCAGAGAAGTTTTTGTGACCATTATAATTTACGAATGATGCAAAAAAAGTGGAATTCAGGATTCGAAAGCTATAGGCAAAAAATCATGGGAGGGGTCTCCAAATGAGAAGAGCACGACTTTCTCCTCGTAGACGTGTTTCATGAAAGAAAGCTACAGAAGAGCCAAGTGCTATGCTCCTTGGATACTAATTTAAGCTCTCAGGCAACTCAAGCCTGTGTTCCATGACTTAGTATTTCAACTACAGTGCAGGTAAATTTATTCCCTGTCCTTATAAGAGACCCGTTCGTCCATGCATAAGGTAAACGAACCTAGCAGAGATGAAAGCCAGCAAGGCTAAAATGCCATGGCAATGCCTGTGCTATGGTGCACCTTGGCGGCATTCCATGATTCCATGTGACGGAAATGATACGAAGTGTACCAGGCTTTGCTGTAATTTAGCAACAAGAGGTAAAAATACGAACGCTGAATCAAATGGTGATAAGGAGCAGGTGCTGAGGTAGAGAATTTTGCTCAGTTGTGTAAGACATTCTACCTCTTTTTCACGAAGGCACAAACAAAATTACATAGCGACTCAACAAGCAAGGATGTTAAATTACGAAGCAACGGTAGAAGACCTACCTTCTCCGAGAGAATAGAAGCTCTAGATTTACATTTACGTACAGGGAAAACAAAATGACCTCTACCTCCCTTGGGGAAATGGCCAATTATTCCCCAGTGGGATGGAGACGGGGAGAAGAGTTGGCGCACGGCCCCCCGGTCTAAGTGAAAATCGATATGTTGAGTCAGGTTAAGGAAAGGAAGACGAAATTGCATGGAGGTAATTGAATCATGATACGAGACCAGCCATCCGGCACCGGCTGGAGAGATTCTGTTTGATGAATGCTTTGAGCAGGTTTGCAACTTGGAGTTTTTGCAACTTGGATTTTTGCCTGTGTGCTACACAAAATATTGAACATGAGATACTTGAAGAGCAACCCAAAAATTATGGAGGCGTGGTGGCACTGGTTGCATCGGACGCAAGTCTCAAAACTGAGTTCGTGTGTCTCCGAAAGGGGGATTGCAAATGAAGGATGGAGTGAATATAAAGTGTCATTTTGATTATGGAGTCAGGCTATCAGTTGCATGACATGGTATTGATTTGCCACATGGGTTCGAAGGAAGGCAGGTAGGTTTGATCGAGAAATCACGCAATAATTTTACATTGGGTGAGTGCTTGGGCTTGGAGTATAAAATATGAGGCTTTCAGCTCAGTAAATTATTGAAGGGTTGTGATAAGATGTGTGAGTTTTATTGACAGGTTCAAGTTTCTCATACGAACTGGTTCTGAGGATTAGATGCGTTAATTACTCTCTTGCAGCGGATCGTATGTCAACACTTCATAAATGGCGAAAAGATTAGCCGAAATCAGGCAATTCATAACCTTGGATAGGTTATTGCCGTCCTATTCAAAGCCCTGGCCTTTTGGTAATTCCAAATGAAATGGCTCTTTAGCAGATTTCCAGCAAAGTCAACCGCAAACAATGAAGCCAGTCTACTTCACACATCAAAATCATTCTTGGTTAAGGTCAAGAGACAGCCAAAGAGGAAAATGAACCCCATTGCGTGCGTCACCTCCTGGGCATAACCTACCCCAACTCTGCAATTTTACTGAAATCCAGACCATGAATAAGAAGAATTGGGTGGATTTCAAGATACGGCATGTCTGGATTCTGAAATCATGGTCCGGAACGAAATCTCATGTCGCTACTAATCTGCAGGTGTTTTTCATGCAATATTCCAGCTTGTTGAAGTATTGTTTCGAACCGACCCCACGATCCGATGCATTGACAGTTGCCAAGTTGACCATTCACAGCTGGGACGGCAATGCAGCCTGACATCTCTCAGGCTCATCCACAACTAACTTTCTAGAAATTCCAGCACGGGCTATGAAATCCCCGTAGTACCCTCCATCATACCCAGGATAAAAATCTAGCTCGATTCTAAAAAGCAGCATCACCAAACCCATCTATCCCGATTGGGTGAAACGTCATGCGTGTTACCTCCAGCTCCAGACCTCCGATGCGATCAATAAAGTTAAGCTTTCTGTCCCCTGGAGTTTGCGAAAAGCCTGGCCAAAATCTGTGGGAAAGTAGAGTCGGTTCAACGGAACTTGCTCTCAGGACTTGTTATACAGCAGTTGAGACATTATCTCCCACTGTGGGCCAGACTGAACCTCGTTTCTGGCATAGTTTCCCGATTTTCCCATTTTCCCTCAGCTCTAGCGGGACACTCAGCCGAGAGTTGAATGATCTGCGAGAATTCTAAACCATTGGAGTGTCTTTGCCACGAGCCTGCGTTCTTGCCAGTTTTCTTTCCCGTACTTTCCCAGACGAGGCTCCATAAGCTCAACTACTAAGATGCAAGTAAACATGCCGTAGAAAATTTCACTTCAGCGTCTACCTCTTCACATCCTCACTCATCCAGAAATTTTCACAGCCTTCGCCATTCTAACGGCATGGGAAAGCAAATACACCTAATGGGACTAGACGACTTAGCGAAGCCTAGGTTATGGCTCTGGTCTGGCTCTCATTTCCCACTTATGGAAAGCACTAAAGCTCTCTTTGAAGAAAGATGTGCTGAAACCCTTCAAGCTTTCCGAACCAGGCAAACATATGCGGCAAAGGAGTTCAAAACGTACCTGCTATGCATTTACGTCGGTTGACTGTGAGAGCTACCATTTTCTCCTAGTCTCCGTTTATAACGAAACCTGCTCTTCTTTCGCGTGCGAATAATGAGCTCTCGGCGCTTGTTTGACACTTTGCAAATACCACCTTGTGAAACATCGCGTTTCGCTAGCAGTTAACGTGTTTACACAATCATTCATTTCTTCCCTGCTGTCAGTCCAACCTGGTTGGGGGTATCAGCCCTAGGAATTAAGAACTGGTTCGGCTCTTTTGTTCCGTATTCCTGATCTAAATTCACCGCTGGAATTCACAATGGAACCAATCCGACCCCAGTATCGTCCAAAAGCCACTGCTGTTAGCATGCTTCACCTGCCTATCAGCTGATGGGTGCTTGAAACACATTGGTTCACCTGGACTTCAATGTTACAGTACTCATAGCTTTGAGTGTAACATGAAGCAGGAATCAATGAAATTGGACAATTAAACATGTCCACCAGGTGAATGAGACCAACTGTACGTGAAGTACGCAGTGTAAAAGGTGATAATCACTCATCTATCTTAGTGGATGAAGGCCTTCTGACAGGCAGGTGTGTGCTCTTATGTTGCACTGTTCTTATCTTGAAGATAGAGAAATAGGGAGGAGCCACAACTTGTACATTTACGTGTAGTTTTGCCATTTTCAACACAAGAATAGAAATGTAAACATGAAGGCGTTTCAATACCAGCAAGATGATATGCATACACAAGTATGAACGTCGTAAGTCAACAACAATCAATGGCAAAGTATTCCGGCACATGATGGCATGATAAGGCAAGGCACAGGAATTGCTGTTTTGCTTACATGCAAAAAAACTACATAACAAGCTCGACTTGCATCGATTTCGGTTGCAAGGAAACTCATGTATGGAAAATGGGAACGCAAGTACTAAACTTTGTTCATCAACCACTGTTTGAGTGTGGCAAACAAGCCGAAATTTGCATTGCAATCACTCAGCTAAACGGAACTTGACACGTTGATACGGCAGATATGTGACAGTTGTTGAAAGAGTCTAATAGCGACGCTAGGATCCGTTAACATCGGCGGAGGAAAAATTAATCATTGGCGGAAATTAGATCCTGTATCCACTTTATCGTGCATATTTATACAGTGTACTGCAAATTATTTAACGACCCTCCTCAAAAGACAGAATAAAATGCGGCCTTACTTATGATTCTAAAAATATTCCCCTTGCACACAATGCAAGGAGTTTCAAAGAGGTAAAAGTTTTGATAGAGAGGGAGAGAGAGAAAAGCAAGAGTAAAAGCAACACCAACTGCATCACCTGCACAGCATGAAAGCTGATGTGAACAGACCTCTAACGGCAACGAGGAGAAGGCGTTATCAGTACACAAAGCAAGACTTGAACGAGGATCAAATCCTCTAAAAGTGCAGACTCAGACATATCCTTCGAGAAGGAGGAAAAAGGGACTGAATTTGTGAAAATGGAACGTGGTTTAAAATGCGAGCTTATCCGAAGTAGCTTGATATCTATCACACAAGCAATGAATAAAAGTAAAGTCTTTCGATTAAACCTTTTGCAGACAATCTCTTTGCTCCTGCAAGTAACAACATCCACGATGTAAAAATACCCTCTGCCTACACCATAAACCAACTCTGTGCCAAGCTCCTCCGAAAGTAGAAGGTACGCAATAACAAGTTGGAACCCTATCAGCTAAAATCTACTATGATCGTTGCATGGAAAACGTGAATACTTGACCGTGACGTAACTCTCTCTCTCTCAGCTTGCCATTATGCAACACAGCACTTTGATATTGTCAACAAGAAACGGAAACCTAAAACCTGCGTAAAATGAGAAGGTTCGTACGTAATATGACCTCCTGTGGCCTTTGTCATTAACCAGCAATGTGAGCAAAATAACTCGATGTCATGGCAACCATGACCTATGCCAAAGCTTCCAAGACTATGCCAGTCTCCAAGGACTCGCAGTCTATGCAATCCTCCAAGGTCTACGTATGACAACCAGCAGTCAACACATGGGCCTGACCTGTCTAAAGCCTGGAAGAAGCAAAAGCTTGAAAATCGTCTCGTCTTACCTGCAACAGGTGATTTGGCGTCGGGTATCTGACCGTTGGCATGAGTGAGCCGCGGGCTGTGGACAATTCCTTGATCTCTTCCTTCCTAACACTTGGATGGGAGGTCCGGAACGGCTGAGCAGTACCTGCTGGTCTAACAAGTGGACGGCGATCAGATTTACCGGCTCGGGTGGTGCCAAAAAGTTGACGAAATGACAGTTGAGATGATGGGTACTGCAGGGGCAATTTGGATTCTGTCCAGGGATGCCGGTACGGCTTGCTGGTTGTCCAAGAGCGGCCAAAAGAGGAGATGTTGTCAGCTAGAACGCGTAATGGGTTCTTGATCCAGGAAAGATGTTCCTTAGGATATTATACTGGTAGTGGAGCGGGGAAAGACGGACCTGTTTGTTGCAACCGTGCTCTGCTACTAGTGCTTTATTGAAAGTACACACTATACCACATAATGTATAGTAGTAGCGTCTTTAAATTCAGTTAAAGCTCTCTCTCGTCAGTCTTTTAGCTCCTCAAGTACACGGTCCTGGCCACCAACACTATGAACATGCTCAATGGAGCTGTGCAGACGACAAATATTAAACTGCATATCATCCAAGCTAGATACAGTAAGTACATCAGTAGAAGCAAGCGGAGATGATTCCAAAATAAATCGTTCAAGGTCAGCAGTAGACACGAAAGCTTCTGTTGGGATAGGTAACGGCTGCTCTCCTTTCCTTCTTCTAGTGCTAGTATATCATCTGCTGCTGCGTCGTGAATTCCATGGCTTCATTTTCGCAAGCTTGCAAGTCTTCCATCTCCTCCCTCGTAAGTAAGCGACAATTAGCCTGAGAGCTGCATACAAGAAAGAAATGCGAGTAAGCATGTGCGAAATCCATCCCCGCTCTCATCTCCGGTCTGTATAATCGCATAAATCCCGCTCTTCAAACACCCGTTGCACTTTTCCTGCACTTGCAAAACTGCAATTCTCCCTGGCCCACATTTTCCTAGGGTTCGAGTTCATTCCCGTCGTTTATCAATGCCACGAGCAGCTTGCACCCATGGTGGCATAACTAACCTGCCACAACTGTCTGAAGTGGAGTTTGCAAAGGGTTGACAGGCCGCAGGCCTAACGGCGACAAATCACGAGAGACCGATTCTCTCTCCTCTGAGGTATCCGGCCTGTCTCGACACCCTGCCCGCTGGCTGGGCCGGATGGCAAATGCCCAGCCCTTTTGTTGCTAACGCTAACGTCGAGGGATTAGTAGTCGTGAGATAAGCTGCTGTGTGTTCCTATAAACGGAAGGCTGGGGAGAAGATAAGCTTTGTGTGCAAATCCCCTTTGGAGCGATACGTTTGTAACGATAGACATGGAAATTTTTCAAACTACGCCGCTTCCCACCTCGTGAATATTGTGCAAAATTTATCATTTATCTTGCACAAAGTGCAGCTGCCTTCCTCCCTCCCTCAGCCGGTCTTGGCCCTGACCTGCCTCAACAGGAACTGCATTGAGCTAACGCGATTCCTACTGGAAGAGTAAACACGGGTCTGAGTAATAGTGTCATGTAATTTAATGGCCTTTTTGTATGCTTGGAGCCATCTGCTCCTGTTAGTTTGATAGCTTTGAGTTGAAAATACGATTTGTCGGCACTTCAATAGCCCTTTTGACAAAACATATGACACTAATTGGTGCATTGCCTTCATTGCCCTGGTGCATACTTGAGTAGATGCGATTTTAATGTGTGCACAGCAAACTGCAACTCGGGTAACTGATAATCGTAAAAGCCGCAAACACCCTTTACACTTGCTAATTTGTTTACTTTAACTTATCCCCTGTCACTCGAGGGAACTACCAGCCTATCATTCAAAGCGCAGGAAACAAATTACACCGGCTTCAAGGTCTTGGTTTCGCCTATTAACTAGTCGGACCAGCCTGTGTTAATTTTGTGCAAAGTAAAGGCTGTAGCTGTAGACGACACCGTGACAATGGAAGCGGGATGAGAAATTGAAATGTCGCAGGCGGGATGGCCAACTTAGGGCTTGATACATGGTGACCGCCTCACGTTGCTGGATAATGCAAAGGTCTTACAGTCTGCTAGAGCTAGTTTTCCATGGTAAGATAGGGACGTGTCGTGATCATTTCAATTTCGAATGCAGCTTTCATCAAAATTTAATGTGGAACCCGCCAGAAGGTGGATGCATAAAAAGTTTTGCAGAATTGTTGCGTGAACACCTCCCTGTCTGTGTCTAAAGGCTTTGTGAACTTTTTTTCTAATGCCCTGGATATCAAGAGCTGAGACTTTGAGATAAATGACTAAAGAGGCACAAGATCCAGGTGTAATCACAGAAATTATACGAGCTAAAGGCTACTCTAGCACCAGGAAGAATGGCTAGGAATACGAGAGGGTCAAAAACTTGTTTTTAGCTACGTTTTACGACCTGAGCAGGTAAGTGGTCTTGTGCTAAAATTACTTTTTTGGTATAAGAATAATTCCTGGCGTTACTTGAAACTGCAGTTGAAAAAACGTGAGATTTCACCAAATGTCTCACATTCCAACCAGTAGCCCTCCTCAAATAAAAATGACTAAGCTCCACGGCCTTTGGATCCAGTTGCAAGCTCCAGAAACAGAGTCTCATTAATCCTAATAGGGTTCAAGTTAAGAAGCAGCATCAAAACAGTATTGAAGATCTTTTAAGAAACCTTGCAATTACAAAGCAGATACTTAAAGAATAACAGGACAATTTGATAATTGAAAGCCTTGCACTGGTGCAAATCGCCGTCATGAACTTGCAATAGTGAACATGGCACACTTTTTTCTTCGAATCCAATAAAATGTATTGCACATGCATCAATTCATTAGGCTTTTTTCCTCGAGAAAAAGTTACACAGCTTTGAAGGAGCTCGGTCTATGGTTTACACACAGGACTTGATTTGAAGAATTTTGCTGACTCAGTACAAAAAACGTTTACACCGACCGAAGAAATAGAGCTGTTATTGTGCTAACGAAGCTGTTTCACTCATTCTTTACATAGCACGTAATCTCCTTCGAACTGGAACTGTATTTACTTTGTGACTGTTCAACAAGAATGAGACAAACGTTCATATAAAATGACTGCTGACAATATTGTAGCAAGGGTACCATCCCGTCAGATACATGGCAGGAATGGGCGAATGAATTGGTTGCAAAAGGAATCAATTATTCAGCCGTTTAATGATACTTGATTGTGAGAGAGAGTGACTTTGATTGACGCAAGCTCTCTGGTAAAACCGGACACATTTACAACAAGTGTAACGGCTACAGTAAAGTGAAAAGGTAGCTTGTGTACAGATTAGTAAATTCTAACAAACAAACGGTAGTTTTACTAGACTCTGCTCTAAGATAGAAGAATCAGGACGCAATGGGAACTTTTACGCTAGGCAGTAGTCAACATGTATGCATTACTATACCGACGCTAAAGCCAGGCCAGCTTTCTCTTCTAAAGCTGTATTTTAATGCTTACGATTGTGAGAAAAACAAAGTCGATCGATTCTCTACTAATCTCTCGTGATATCAATCAATGAAAAACTGTACGTACTTGATTGACACTATGTCGTTCAGTCCAGGTTGCTGTTAACACGATAGGTAAATTGAACCATTTGAGTATGAATCCAAATCCAAATCCTGATGTTTGTGTCCTCCTCCTCCTCAATCGCAATCTAAGCTACTGTTACAGAGGGAGGCTTTAAGCCAAACACCGTGATTGTCCAAAGGTTTTTCCTTTCAAGAGTATCAGAATTTGAGTACACTGTCCAGTAATCACCGATTTATCAAACTCGGTACTCTTCTCACTACGAGCAGGAAACACAGGGTACAAAAGTTGTGAATCCTCCAGTCAGGAGTACGGTACTGCAACATGCTAGCTTGTATGCCATTATTATTAGGAAGTGGAAATCCAGTGATTTGCTCTACTTGCCATGACATGTAATATAACTGCGAAAATAGTGTAGAAATAGGACAGAACACACATGAAATGAAATAGCCAGTGACAGAACATGGCGTTCCGGCGTGATCTTGAGACTTGACTCAAGGGCGAATGCTTCATTAAGAACGACGAGTTTTGCAAAATGCATGAACTGCATTGCCAGTCGGACAAGAATTGAGAGACAAGAGACATGCGATTGAGAATTGGCGAAATAACCATTAAAATCAGGCAAAGATCGGTTTCGCCCACATCGACACTGGACTCACTCCAAGAGAAACAGGCGGAGAAGTGATTGGATTCGGAAAACAAATGACATTTGCTGAGGAATAAAGGAGAAATGATGAACCATTTGTAAGATGTGAAGAAAAAGTAAATGTGACTCATAGACCTGAGCTTATCTTCTTCGCGGTCCAGGAAAAGATGCACTTGAGATTAATGACGGTGTGAAAACCGTTAAGTTGCCATTGCTGAGCTGAGTTTTAAGGAAGAGTGGGGGAAAGAGTGAAAGAAATGCATAAATGCTTGAGCTTGGCAGGATCCCAACCAAGATGAAAATGGTACCTGGTAAACTATTAGCGCTAATTGTGGATGGTGATAGATGGGTTAGGAAGTTTGTGAGAATGCATTCCTGTTATTGACTGTTGAGAACGAAGACTGTGACAATTTATGCTCGACCACTTGAAGAAATGGCATTGCACCAAATACCGGATGCCAGCCGTTACATTTTTGCTGGTGCATTAGAGATTGCGTAGGTTGTACCGAATTGCAGAAGTGCATGTTGCAAACTGGTCATGATCTCCTCCTGGTTCCAAGTCTGCGTGTACATTAAGCTGTCACTCCTTTTGAACTTCATCTTTCACCCGGGATGTAATTGATGATGTGCACTTGCAAAACATTACGACTATCAGCTACAATTGGCACAAGCGGAGAAGAGAGAAGGCGACATTATCTCATCTTCAGAACTTGTGTATAATTGCAATTGAAAGCAGTTTAGCGGTGCCAGTGTCATCTCGTCTTTTGTTATGACTTTTTAATGCACTTCGAAAAGAACTATTGTATTATGTGCCTTAGGCTCACAACTCAGCCAGTTTGTCTTAATCGATGCCGTGACATGATTAACAGTCTAAAGTTATAGACTCATTCCGTTATCGGGGCTTTCTGGAAAGAATTATGGCCAAATCTTTTAGCATAAGCTGAAACATAAATTCAATTAGCTACTAGTAAATTGCAACTCCGATAGTTTTGTACAGACATTTCTCATCTTCAGAACTTGTGTATAATTGCAATTGAAAGCAGTTTAGCGGTGCCAGTGTCATCTCGTCTTTTGTTATGACTTTTTTAAGCACTCGACAAGAACTATTGTATAGTGTGCTTTAGGCTCACAACACAGCCAGTTTGTCTTAATCGATGCCGTGATATGATTAACAGTCTAAAGTTATAGACTCATTCCGTTATGGAGGCTTTCTGGAATTATGGCCAAATCTTTTAGCATAAGCTGAAACATAAATTCAATTAGCTACTAGTAAATTGCAACTCCGATAGTTTTGTACAGGAATGAAAACGGATTTGCCCCGCTTGAGCAACTGCACTGCTTAGCTGACATGGTACAAATTGATGAGTAGGTCTCAGTCAGCAATAACTACAATCCGAATTACCATACAGTATCAATTATATTCAAATTCATTCCTCTCGCCAATAACTATGATACCCCACTATAATAGTGTCGATCAAAATGCCCAATGATTGTGCTGTACATCATCAAAGAAGGAAGATACACGTTCGGTTGAATAAAACTGAAATTAAAATCATTCAATGACACTGAATGGAAGAACCACAGCTTTTTATCGATTTATACGGTGTGTTTCATGCTTCGTCAAGTTAACTGTATCAAAGACTGTAACCCTGGGGCGAAGCCCGACTCGGTGAACAAGATTCATTGCAATTTGAATATCAAAACAGGAGAATAATCAAATCATCATCCTCTTCTCTCCGCCTCTACTCCTTGAGACTCTTAAGTCACGGTAATCGACTGCCTGTTTCAGTATTGAAATTACCACACGCATTTCTAACTCTCCTATTAGCCTGTTAGTTCTATTGGTGTTCAAAAGCTTCTTTTAGCTTTGTACCTAGGTCAGTAGCATTGATGATGAAGACGAAACCTGATGGCGTGAGAGATTGATTGCTGCCCTACTCTCGTCTATTACTTGGAGATGCAGGATCTGATTGAT